>JAAQPG010000685.1:0-92642 GCA_013186905.1 Fusarium udum
TTTTTAAAATACTAAATACTAAAAAGAGTAATTTTATAAAGCTTAAATTAGTAATCTTTAGCTATAATTACTTTACCTTTTAGTTTAAGCTACTTTCTATAAAATATAAATTCCTTAGTAATTAAAGAGATAAGCTAAAATAGCTTACTTAAAGGGTTAAATATAAAATAGAAGATTTAAATAATAGGATCTTCTTAATAAGCTTAAAAAGCAGTAAGTTATAGCTATAAAGCTTACTTATTAAGTATATAATAGTATAAAGAAATAAGTAAATCTAGCTTTAAGGATAAGTAGATAGATTTTAATATAAAAGCTTAATTTCCTAGATATAGCTACTAATAAAGTTATATGTAGTATAAATAAATACAGTTAAAATTATATTAAGTTCCCTCGAAGAGGGTTTATCTCTATAAAACGCACTATAAACACAATATCACTAGACCCAACAACCTGCCCCGTCTTCGGTCCCTGCCTAGACGATACAACCCGTTACCCCCCAAACCCTAATATCCCTTCCTCCCTCGCCCCTACTACACTGCAACTATCTCAGTACCATTTTCCCTGGATCAACATCATGCCGTTCGCCCGTTTTCGCGATAATCTTATTCGACGTGAGGGTCGGTTTGATAATTTTGAATTGTGGCGGGATATGGTTGGTGATCTTATGAGCTATACTGCTGCGCCTTGGCAGCGAGGAACGCCGTTTAGCTTCTCTGCCTCCGTCTTCGAGACTGAGCAATCACGGGGGTTGATGCTGGAGAATTACATAGATACGGATGAGCTCACAGCTGGGCGAAATGGATTGATTATCTGGGGTGAGCCGCATGACATGCGCAGTTGGGAGGCTACACCTGGTTTTCTGACAAAATGGTCATGGGCCGTCGAGGGCTGTGAAGAGCTCGTGGAGATTAGTAATCGCTGGAGGACAATAAGAGGGGCGGAGCCGATGCGTCTGTGGACGTCGGCACTAGGGACTAATAGTTGATAATGGCAGTCTATCCTATCACTTAAATGTAAAATATAAATGTCTCAAAAAGAGTTCATTCCGACAGAGGATATCATCTAAAATAATTGCTAGAGTCTCAAGCGCTGTATGTTAATCTCCTGCATTAAACCGGACAACCTGCTTGCCTCCCGCCACCTGCCCTGCCCGCAATTTATCCAAACCCTCAAAGATACCTTCAAAGCCACTCTTCAGCTCAATAGTCGGGATGGGTTTCAGGATATGTGTAATTTGCGGTAGAGTCTCATAAAAGCGAACAAGGGCCGCTCGATCTTGTGGCCTGGCTTCGAACTTGGGTCCAATTGGCGGTAACCATTGAAAGGCATGTCCCATAGCTGTATACGACATGACAAGATCGTAAGTCACGCCAGGAATACTAGACTTCCCGTTGGGTAATAATGTCACCACCTTTCCGCCACTGGGTGCGAGCACAGCGGCGCAGATGGATGTTGACTTGCCCTCGGAGAAGCAATCCACCGCTTTTGTGATCTTAGGATACTCTTTGATGATGTCTTCTGCGACGGAGGGGGAATTGTAGTTAAAGACAGCATCAGCGCCGTATTGTTTCACTAGCTGGGTTGAACGGGGCGAGGCAGTAGTGACGACTGTGTAGCCAGCTGCTTTTGCGAGTTGGATATGGTATAGGCCTGCGCTGGTTGATCCGGCGTAAATGAAGATGGCTTCGTCCTTGGGGGACACAGGCTTCGTGTCGAGAAAGGGAAGGTCGTGATGGACGTTGAGGACCAGCATGGCCGTCACAGCAGAGACACCATATGTAGTCGCCTCAGTATCACTGATGTGTTCAGGGACTTTGAAGGCCAGATCCGCATCGATCTTTAAATACTCTGCGAATGCACCCTTGTCAGGATATAACCCTCCATGTACAGCACCAGCAACACGATCGCCGACCTTCCAACTATCTTTGGCAGAGTCACCAACTTTGTGAACGACACCGGCGTAATCGCATCCGATGATGGAGTTGGGGGGAGAGATAATGTCGAGATGCTTGAAGTCGGTCGGGTTGAGGGCTACAGCTTTGACTTTGACGAGGATTTCATTGGGGGTGATGCTGGGAATTGGTACATCGTCTTGGACACGACCGCCTTGGCCGGCGATGGCCTTGGAGCGCGTGGCGTTGATGAGCCGTGTGACGATGCTACGGTTCGAGACGAGCGCTTTCATTGTAGCCATGACAATAATAATTCAGAATAAAAATGTGTAAAACTCGATATTACTGGTTGACAGAAAAGAGGATATACACTAGATTTAACCTATTTATTGAGGTTAGAAGAAAACCTCATTTATCAATTTGCCGGGCAGCATGACGGTGTTGTTGAGTAATCGGCCATTTACACTATTTTAGGTTCAAGCCACTGCCGAATTGACATGCTCTCGCCTCTGATCTCCTGCTTGCGGAGCAACCATCTCCCCGAGACAAGCACGCTAATCTCAAAATTGGTCCGGCTCCACGTCTGTCCCAGCGGAGTTTCGGGTCCGTGACCGGTGTCTTGAATAACGCTGCCGATCATCGAAGAGAAGAAGGCAGAATGTGAAGAGAAGTTTGTAGCCTCTCTACTGACCTTTATGGTCTCTCGGAAATGGATTCGTCCTTATGGCTATCTCCTTTTCTAATCCGAGACATAAGAGCTTGGCACATTTACACCCGCCACAAAATTGCGTTGGGTTACAAATAGAGCCGAGGCTGAAGGTAATCATCTGCGGCATCATATATGCGAGGGGTCAACCGAAATAAACAAGAAGACTAGGTAGATTAGCTACAGCTTAAAGTGAATCAACTTGATCACGCACTTGACACTAAGTTTCCATACTGGGATGGAAAAAAGATACCTGTATCGTCTTTAGACCCAACTTCGAGGGCCAGTTATTAGAAATCATTCCTCTGTTTCCTCCTCCAACAAGTACCACGCAGCCTGATTGGCCGAGTAAGGCTTCCTGTGTCTTAAGTGGCCGGAGCGGCATGGCGATAGGGCGATGAAAATGGCAAATGACTAAAGTCATAGTTATCAGAAATAAATACTGATAAATATCATAACACAAACTCAATATAGAGAAGAAAATGTCGGAAGTAGTGAGGGGGTTGAATAAGTCCTGCGTTCCAGTCAGCCAGCCTTAACACGGCATTTTTTAGTTGTGGCTTGAACCAGTGACTTGAAGAGGTCACACGCCTAATTACTAGTTACTATTGTATAGAGAAATTGATTGAAACCTCCGCGACATTACGGAGCTCCACACAATGTCTCCTTCACAAATTTCACATTAGGCGTTAAAGGCGTCCAATAGTTCGAGAAGAGCTGGACTCACCCTGCAAGCCATAGTTGGTCTCGAACGCAAGTTCAGATACAATGTTTTTTAAAATGGTTATATAGTGCGGAGATGCCTTATGAAAGATATCTTACTTTCGGTAGGTAACAAAACCAATTCAACAACATGGCGACCAAGGCCACAGGCTTCCAAGAGACGGTTCGTCCAACGCCAGCGATGTCACCAAACCAAGAAGGGCATCCCAGCAATGATAATGTTCATAACTTCATGTTTCCGCCAGCATATGATACGACAAGAATGCGACATTCTAGCCGATTCGACAACAGTGCCGTCTTTGCTATGACAGGCGGCCTCTTGATAATTCTGGCATGTGTAGCCTTCCTCTGCTTTCTATGGTTCGGGAACGAGGACAATAGGGTTTGGCGGCACATCGTTATCGCGAATTGGGTGTCGCGATCTATCACCATCACTTCCCTCATTCTGCGATGGTCAGTAACCGCCCAAGCAGTGGTGATGACATCTATGATCGCTGCGTTGCTACTTCAGATGTCGCAGACGCCCTTAACACAGGCCGCTGCTGTATCTCTGGCTGTATACTCCAACCGAGGGCCGCATGAACTCATCTTCCGCCTACCTCGCTCGTTGGGTAGTCGTAGCTGGCTTTTCTGGCTGGTTGTGTTGTTAATGGCATGCAACACAACCTTGCTACAGTTTACGTCGACTGCACTGCTGTCTGATGTTGGCTCCGGGATAATTATCGACAACAAATCACTAAAAACATCATACGGTCTTAACTCCTCTTTTGGAAGCTCTCTTGCTCCGCTTGGGGGGTATATCAATGCAAGACCACTTAGTTATCCTGCTTTTGCCGAATATACTGAGCCAGCTTCTCCACACGATGGCGTCACGGACACAGGATTGTCGATGAGAGCATTCTTGCCAATTGACCCTCAATCGAGTCGCGAGGCTGTAATTAGCTATAACGGTATGGCGACTGTGATGGATGCAAGAGTGGCTTGCATGCGACCTAGCTTCGCAAATGTCACAGTACAGTCCTACGGGATCTATCGTTGGATTGCAGGTTCTGTCTGGACCAAGCTCAAGGTTCCCCGAATGAACACTACCTTAGGCATGGATGGGGAAGTCCAACCTTATCCCTTCAATTGTTCTTATTCTCTCGACCAAGGTGATCCCGACAGTTCGTTGCGGATTAGTTTCTGCAATGTTTATTTCACAGACGAAAACGGCGACCGTGACACAGGAATAATTTCAGACATGGAACCCATTCCTCCGGAACCTCACACTGCGTCCACCCCCGGGGGCATGTATCTTATCATCAATACAACAGGTGCACATGGCGACTGGAACGAGGTTAATAACATCGGAAAGAACCTGAGAATCGAAACTGCTGTCGTACAAGACAAGACTGAATGGACTGCATTAGAGTCGGATGTCAAAGGGCTATCGTTCATTATGACGCTTTGTTCATTCGACCCGGTGGTACAGGATATGAACATCACGGCCACGCGGACTAAAGGTAGAGCTGAGCCAATGGCGCGTTGGTTAAACTCAACTAGCACCTACGACACTGAAGCCATCCGGGCACAACTGGGAGGAACCAAAGAACACCTCTCTTATGACGATCGTGGCATCTTCAGACTTGCAAAGAAGGATTCATGGCTTAGGCCGCCATCCATTATCGATCATGGGACATACTGGGAGAGCAGTCCAGCACCGCCTGCGGATCCATACTATATTCTATCCGCCGCCTTTGATGGACTCCCTGGTCGCGGTGGCTACTCGATCAACCTTACCGGCCCCGACGACAGCGCCGATGCAAATGGCATTAGACTGAACCGTCTACATGGTGAGGTGTTCAAAGAAACAATAAAGGCTACAGGTAGCGCCGCGTGGGCGATTCAGGCACTTGTCACAAGTCTCTACAGCATGGCGTATTATGACTACATCTTTCAGTTCGACATACCTGCGCCAGCGGACTTGAAAGCTGAGCAGGTAGTAACACGGCCGGTTTCGGTTAGGTTTTTGATAATCGTCTTGGCATTGTTGTCTGTACATTTAGTACTTATGGTATTGGCAACATTATGGTTTGCACGGCATGCAAAGGATGGTTTCATCGGGGGTTCCTGGGCCGCGGTTGGGCGCATGTCAGGACAGCCTACAGATAGCTGGCTAGCCAAGGCAAGTATAAGGACAGATACAGAGATAAGTAGAGGTTTAAAGAATGTTGGCCAGCAGAGTAAGTTGGTAGGGTTAGCAAGGTCTGACGATAGAGTCTACCTACTTTAGACATATTTTTACTGGATTGATGTTTTAGTAGTAATCACTGTATTGATTAGTGGTTAAAGCTTATGACGTCTCAACAAGACATATTAGTAATTGCTGTATGGAATTGTTTTTAGGTTGCTAAGGCTATCGGTGTGATGTACTTATCAGTGGAGAAATAGCTACGGTCAATAAAATGATACATATACCTTTATCTCTTACCATGGGATGAGAAAGGCTGGAGTGATAAGGAGCCTTATAGAAAGCCTAAAATAATATAAGACTGCTAAGTCTAAGCTCCAACAGTTGCCTTAATAAAAGACTGAAACTCGTCCATGTTTCGCGTCTGCACATAAACCGAGCCGGGGCCAGTGAAACGGCATACCAGACCCTCGCCAGTCTTCATTCCAGTCATAGCTCCACCGCCAGCCTTCTCAATAGAATACTTACAGCTCCAAGCTACGAGATGGCCGTTATCAACAATGTGTTCCTCTCCAGGTCGAAGCTAATCATCAGTAATCAGTAGTGCCTAGTAGTAAAATGTTTGAGAAAACTTACATCCAGTCGATCGACAGCACCAAAGCTCGTCAGCCACATAATTCCTTGCCCCTCAATACGAAAGACAAAGAGATCTTCTCCCGAAAACAGAGCCTTGCCAATACCCTGAGTCTCTCTTTTCTTGGTGACCTCAGAAGTACAAGCGAGGAATGCGTCTCTGCCAATAGTCCAAGACTGTTGACCGTCGACATGCAGGGTAATGATATCTCCAAACAGTGTTGGGCCAAGAGCGACACGGCCTGGGCCGGCGTACGTCGACTCAAATATGTTGCCGCCGGTAAAGAGCTTTCCAAGAGAGAACTTGGACTTTCCGGTTAATTCGATGGAACCAGACATGTGAATCATGGCGCCCGACTTGGAGCGCACCATAGCGCCTTGTTGAAGGTCCACATTGAGAACGGCGTTGGTGTCGCGATGGGCGATGCTGTAGGTACCGCCTGGAAAAGCACCTCTGTCGTTGCTTGCGGGTTGCATCGCTTGTTGATGCTGCGGGTATCCTTGTTGGTGAGCCATGGCGATGCGATGAATACTAGTAGTAGTGTGAGAAATGAGGAATGGAGATGAGGGGAAGATGACAGATGTCAGATTGATTTATATTCGTTTAGCTCTGCTGACATTGATCTTATCTTTTCTCAGCAGTGACATAATGTTCGGTAGTTCGGTAAAATGGAGCGCTCAGCTCTGCTGATCCTAGTAAGCCTTGGCCCGTTTAGGCAAGTCGGTATTGAAATGTGCCTTGTCTTACCCTCCTCAGGACTAGAACAAAATGTACGGAGGTTCCATGCAGGGGTTTTTGACAAGTAAACAGCCTTATGTGCTTAAAATCCCCGAGCCATCCTTGTACTCTGGTCAATGATTCGTGGTGGGTTGAGGTAACCGTTATATAAGTCTGGTCAGTTACTTACGCAACTGTAATCACATGAAAGCGTTGCATCTGCAATGGTGTTTAGGCATCCCGACTCTAATATTGGCAGTCATGCTAATCATTCTTGCGGGGTATGTGCGATTCGTGTGAAACAAGGCTGGTGAGTGCGCTGGGTACTTCAGGTAGTCGATTAAACCGCGAGTTGGGCACCTACTAGCAGCCGGGTCCAGTCTAGCAGGATACAAGTAGCAACTACTGCACAGGGACCAGGTTGGCGCCTTCAGTATATGGATAGGACAAGACTAATTAGTTGTTATTCTTGAATAACCTGCAAAGGCCATAGCAACCATTCTCTCCAGTAACTGCCCAAGATATCTGCTATCACCTCCACTATTGCTTTACCCCAGCCCTCTAAGAACCAGTAATTCCTGATCTTATGCAGGAGTGCTCCAAATAGAGAAAACAGGATCAAAGCTGGCGGCTGTCTCTGTCGGAGGAGAGAGAAATACGAGTCGGGTGCAAAATGAATGAACATCAGAGGCGCAGACCACTCTTTGTTGTATCCCCAGTTGCTTCTCGTCTCGGAGTCCATTTCGCGGAACTGCGACGAGTAAAGCCGACATTTCCGTAGAACTTGAAGCGCCTCTTCATAGACTTCGGCGCAATCGGAGTCTCTCCAGGAGTCACGGGCGCGGCAGAAGTGGAAATCTTCGGGGTCTTGACTTCCTTGCTCAGGATCCAGTTCATCCCAGTTCCCCGTGCTCATTATGGCCTTCATACTCCCAGAGCGCAAGTAATTATGGGTAGGTCCAAGCACAGCTTCCAGGCCGCGGATCATGGGAATCCATTCTGAACCCAAGACCTTCTCCTTATGTGCCGATGTCAACGAGGTAGGGCCTCCATCTATGCCCTGATGAAGGGGATTTGATGTAGCAAAGACGTACAGGACATTGCATATGGACCAGGTAAATAGTGCTTCGCTGTTCTCTTCTGTGATGGCGGAGAGTTCTCTGCGGAATCCGGTCAAGGCCTCGTTGTGATGATACATGCCAACTAGCCAACTGCGTGTTCGCTCAGTTGGAGATGTGTAGGCAATATGTAAAGCGGCAAGGCTTAGCAAAGCATGCAAGACGAATGGATATTGGAAACCAATCTGAGGAACGGCTTCCTGCCATATGTACAGTGTCTTGGAACATCTGCAGAGGTCAACACTTGTGTGGACGGTCCAGTGGTGGAGAAAATGTAATTGATTCAACTCCAATGGTTGGCTCGTCGCATGGTCAAGACTCTGGAGTGCTGGGGCCGGGGCTCCTGTTGACCCTGAAGGTGATGCTGACACGCCCAGTGGTGAAATAAATGGGGCGGGTCGTGGCGGTACAGTAACTGATGCTGCAGCACGATGAGATTCCACTACTCCATCTGGGTATTTACAAACGGTTCTACGGCTCAGGCATGACTTGCAGATCGGATGTTCCTCGCTACACTGACAAGGGTGAAAAAGCTTGTTTCAGCCTTGGCCGGGCAAGGGAAGATGCAATTCGGAGACAGACTTACCTTGACCCGGCGTTTTCTGCAGGTGAAGCATCCATTCCTGGACTTGAGATGTGGCCTCCGTGCCCGAGGTCTTGTTGGTGACCGCCCCATGTTAATACTTGGGGCTTGGTAATGCCGAGAGGGTCTAGCCAGTCTAGGTAAAGAACAGAAAGCATTCAGCGGAGCTTGGTACTGAAACTTTAAGCGACGTATAATAAAGAACGAAGAATTGGATAAAAGAGTGATTGAGAACGAAGAGAAGACTGAAAGAAATCGTATTGCTCAGTCTTGGGTGGCAAAAAGGAGTTTGGCAGATCACTTGGCGGGGCAGTTTGGGAGAACCACCACTCATATTGAAGTTCTGGGCTCCATACCTCGTCAAGCCTCGTTCACTTCGTTTACCTCGTATAATCGTCCTACAGCTGATTTGCACTAACCCCTTTCGGTGCCCATGATATCTGATTGCTGGCATCCCGACACTTGGTGTTCTTGAATGACGCGCTAGATCAATACCCCACGGGCGCAAGTCCTTCACACTTCATGGCGGTAAGTCGGGGATCTCTATATAGTTGTTTTGGCAACCTAGTTCATCTAATACCTGAACGAACCATACGGATAAGAACCCCAGCCTCATCCCCGCTGTATCTTCGCATATGGCTGTTGACATTAGCCGCAAGCAATGTATACAAGATATGATCTTTCAGTACCCAGGTCTGTTCTTTCTGTTTTTGCTTTAAGTATTCAGAGAACTTTTGAAGAAATGCGGACACCCGGAACCGTCAACATTCTAATTGTTTAAAGGCTGGTAGCTTTGCATATACGACTACCCTGAAAGCAGACCTGTGTCGCTTACCGTTGATCGCAAGTGCAGCTTCTGGTCATCGAATTTGTCTGCAAATGGGAACTGGAACGTTTAGTTAAACATTTCTTTGGATGAGATTACCCTTTGTTGACACGACCATCTCCCAGCTGTCATACTGGGCGATCCCCCGCCTAGGACTTCGATGTTTGATGATCTTCACTATTAATTGAAACGCCATTCCAGACACCTCAACTTAGAAGAGCCCAGTTTCCCGGCGTTCTTTATCGAAAATATAGTCTTGCAACATTTTCTTCGGCAACACGATGCACTTAAAATCGACGTTTTGGATATCCAGGATAGAATGATCACCAGCAACCCATCAATCATAGGCTTGGTCAGTCTTGTACATGCAACTACTTCGAACAAGGAGGCAATTGCGTCAAATAAGGAAGCCAAAAGGGCAAGGGTCCTTGTGCTGGTTGGGCTCGTATTTGTGCCACTCTCTCTGGCATCCTCGCTTTTCAGTATGGCAGAGCCCTATAGCCCTGGACACTCTCATTTCGGGGTCTACTTCGCTGTTTCTGTGCCTCTGGCTATAGCCACTGTTGCATCGTACTTTATCTATGATTTGAGAATAATTGAGCGCCTGCGAAAATAAACAACGCAGGATGTCGGGACACTAAACGAGCATAAAATGTTTGTGAGACTTGCTGATACATATTTCGGGGCCTGGGTTACTCAATGAGACTTGCTCGATATATTGAAGAGAGATTGAGGAAGCATTAAAGGATTGGCTTAAGTAAAGGGTTGCTGTCTTAGAGCATATATGGTCCATCTATTGCTGAAGGCTACTAGTAAAATCAGATTATTAATGATTTAAAGCTACTTTGCATTAGGTAAGGGTTTTTAAATGCAGAGATAATATCAGTCTCATATAGTATTGTTGAAAGCAAGTTCCTTATGCAGTAGAGAAAGCTAACTTTCCACTCTTCTCTCTCATTCCCTTTCCAAATACCTGCAACACAAGAATGATAAGAAACGCAAAAGCACAAATACCAGCTTGGGTACCAAAGCTGACTTTAGCGCCGACCGAGTTTGCCCATTTGACTTGAAAATAGCTGATGATAAACCCCCCAGTAGCTGTACGGTGTCAGCAGTAGTCAAAAGACTTTGTGTGGGTAGTGGTATATTAACTTACTTCGCGCAAAGTTGATCCATGCAGATACCTCACCCGATGCCTCTGGATAACTGTCGAGATTGTACGCATTCAGAGCAACTGTAGTCACCATGATACCAAAGACATATAAGCCCCAGAACAAGGCTGTGATCATGTAGTGATACCCCTCCTCAAGTGCGAAGCCCAGCCCGACTAAACCGGCGAGCATGAACGGGGTGCTGAACCAAATTGCGCGTAATCTGATTTCAGGTTCAAAGTGACCGTTATGCGTTTTGATGAATTGCGCGGCAATTCCATCGTGTAACCAGTGGCCGGCTACCTCTCCCAAAATAGCGGCAACAACAGGCGTGAAATAGAAAAAACCGATCTGCTTGGGACCAAAGTTGTATAATGGTGTAAGAAAGATTGATAAGGTTGTGTTGATACCAACGACCCATGCAAAGGTCAGTAGGTAGTAAAAGGAAGACAAGAAGACAGCTGGCTTGAGGATGACGCGGATTGGGCGCATGCAGGCTTGACCGAAGCTGTTACGGAGGTGGCGAGATTGATACTGGGCATAGCCTAACAGGTTACCGAGGCGTGATCCTCTGGGTGGTTGATCGGCAGCGGGAATGCGACGGTCATAATAGGTCTCCTCGACAAACAGAATTGTAAGGATGAGTGCAAGCGAAGTCTATGGCATGGTCAGTCTTGAGCTCAATGTCATCACCAGGCCAGTCGATAATACCTCAGTAAAGTATACCCAGAAGGCAATGGGCCACGGCTCTGTTGTGATAATGAAGGCAGTAAACAACGGACCCATATACGGAGAGAGAATAATGAACGCAGCCCAGATATTAATCTTGCGAGCACGCTCGTGGAAGAAGAACATATCAAAGATGAACATCAACCCTCCACCTTGCGCGACAGTGCTGAAGAAGCCATTCAGGATACGAGCAGCCATGAAAGACTCAAAGGTCGTAGCAGCTGCACACCAAGCAGCCGTGGCTGCAGCGATGACAAGGAAGTAGAATAAAACGGGGAGACGGCCTGCCCACGCGGAGAGGGCTACAACAAAGATACCACCTGCGCCGAGCATGAAAACATTACCAACTTGGGAGTGGTTAACTGTATCTTGGCTCATGTTCCATTGCCTAAAGCACTCGTATTAACAGAACGATCTCTCTTGAGAAGAAGGTTTTACTTACGTTGCCTGCGGAATGAGAGTAACGGCGCCAACAGCACTGCCATAATCGGGAAGGAAGGCTGCGAAACTGACGATGAAGAGAATTACGTGTTTCTTGACAGGACTCCAGTTGAGAGGATCACGCGTATCGTCAGATGGTTGTGGAATTAGAACGGTATGCCCATCTCTGGCGAGCTTGAGGTTGCCATGGTGTTCGGTGTCGACCTGGGCTATGTAACCTTCTGAATCTTTGAGATCCGAAGACAATGTTGCGTCGCCGACTTGTTCGTCCATTGACTGCTTGGGTTTGAGATCGTCCATGCTGGTGTGAGCTCATACAAATGTGAGGGACTTGCAGGGCCGTCTGTTATTATGAGTGAATGAAATAGAGGGGCGCCTATGGACTGCCCAGGAGTGAAGATCTGCTTCAAGAAGATCTGCAACAGAGGGGAAGTCCATGCTTTATGCTTGGCCTCTCCAGCCTAGTATTAGGATCTCCGGCGGTGTTGTAGCCGGATCTATCCCCGGATGCGGGGCAATACCGGTAGGATGGGATGCGTGCACGATCAGATGTACAGTAGTCGTCGATCACCGTATAACGCGGGGCCCCGCGTTGCGAAGTCCTGGTCTAGCCTCCGGAAGAACACGCGTTATCTCGGAAAACACCAAACTAGAGTCCAAATCTTCCGCCTTCCGGTCTCAGCACCTAAAGTTTTCCGGATCTTCCGGATCTTCCGGCCCAATGTGTAACAAAAGAATTAAATGAGGTAATTGAATATTCTATCTCGTCGTGACAGTCTATTGAAAGGCTAGTTTCTTAGAAGTTTGTTAGATTAAGGTCATCACTGCAGCGATCTCGCAAACCCAAGATGAAAGACTTCGTATACAACGTACAGACCAACCGAGTTGTCTTTGGTTCGCGCAGTATCACAAAACTCCCAGCCGAGATCAAGCGCCTCCACGTCTCCCGACCGCTGCTCCTTTGCACACCCGGTAAACGGCACCTCGCAGACCAACTGTCCGATATCATCAAAGATGCTTCTCTCGATGTCGCTGGCATCTTTCCCCACGCCACAGCGCACACTCCAGTATCTGTAACGGAACAAGGAGCTGCCTTCCTTGGCTCTGTAGCAGCAGACTGCGTTGTTTCCATCGGTGGAGGATCGGTAGTTGGACTAGGAAAGGCCATCTCTATCCGATCAGGTGTACCTCACATCAGCATTCCAACGACTTATTCGGGCTCGGAAATGACTCCCATTCTCGGCGAGACGCAAGATGGCATTAAAACTACTCGATCTGACCCTAAGATCCTGCCTGCTGTTGTTATTTACGATGTGGATCTGACCTTGACACTACCGCCTATCATCTGCAGTACATCTGGAATCAACGCTGTAGCCCACGCAGTGGAGGCACTCTACGCTCAGAACACCAACCCCATCACGTCTATACTTGCTCTTGAAGGCATCAAGTCATTGGCTGAAGCCTTACCCGAGATCGTGGAAAGCCCCGACTCTAAGGGCCCTCGTGATCAGGCTCTATATGGTGCGTGGCTTTGCGGCACAGTCCTAGGAAACTCCTCGATGGGACTTCATCACAAGATCTGCCATACGCTAGGTGGATCCTTCGAACTCCCTCATGCTGAGACGCACACTGTTATGCTTCCCCATTCCTTATCTTACAATGCGCCCTGTATCCCAGAACAGATGACAAAACTAGCCGCGGTTCTTCCTGGAAGCGACGGGGATGCATTGAAAGGATTGGGGTTGCTGCTGGGTAAACTGCCAGTACCACGCGGATTGAAAGAGTTGGGCTTGAAGGAAAGTGATATTGAGAGAGCTGCTCAGATTGCCACAAGTAACCAATACCCCAACCTGCGACCTTTGGAGTTTGAATGGATTCTTGAACTACTGCGGAGAGCGTGGGCCGGGGAACCCGCCGAAGCAACCCTACAGTAAGAAGCTTTATAGAAAGATGAACGCAGGCATTGCCGCAGGAACCAATAATTATTCACACGTGGAAGTAGAACAATTAAGAGTGTTATTTTGAGTCGTTAGACCCCACAGCTGATGGCTCACATCACGCGCCTCACACGAAAGTACAGCAAGGTCTTATCATCTAGGCTTTCGTTTCGTACTCAACCGTCTATACCCTGAAACAAACTATGGAATTGTGCACATCTCCCATCATTGTTACAGAGATACTTAAGTGATTGACTAATGAATGGTATCATAGGGCCTGATGTCAGTGCCACCTGTACGAAATGACAGGCGCCTAGCCACCAGGGTTTGTCTGCAGACTACCACTTGGATTCCAGGGAAACTTGGGAATCTCGATCTCCCCGACAAACTTGCTCAGATCAGGCGCCACTCTGTTCATATCCATCGCGCATGTCGGCTGCTCCACGCCAAACCTCTTGACCTCAGTGACATTGGAGTTCTTGTCAAATGACATTCGAACTTGATGCACAGTCCGTCGTGATATGTCACCAGCGAAATAATTCTGTGGAGAGATCATCATTGAAGAGACAGCTTTCGTAGTCACAGTGTTGGGCAGGTCGGCTGTGTTGGGGAGGTGATGCATGCCGAGATTAAAATATCTTCAATAATTATCAGTTCCGAATAACAGATATGCTATGGTATTGTGTACTTACAGGACAATGTCTTCCTGATCTATACTTTCTCCATCGAAGAATTTGTTGAAGTCGACAGCTGGGTGATTCCAGTCGTGGCTGTTGAAGGCATATGCACTCTTTGGTTCAGTGTCGTGGTGCTGGAGGGCGTAGAGGTTATGATTGGCCCAGTTGGCGGCTTGACCAAGGGCTGAAGATGACTTGACAGTCAAATGTGCAGTGCTACCACTATCTGTAGACCAAGTTAGTTGTCATGTGAGATCATGTATATCGGGAGGCTGTAATACTTGGGGTTATGGAGTAACCGGGTGCTTCCCCAAAGTCATTTAGCTTGTCCCTGTTAACTACAGAATATGAAGTAGCTCCATTTGGTGCCCAGTTTATCTTGCCGTCGTCCTCACTGGCGATGTACGAGTGGTTAACCTTCATGGTGTTGATGGGCTGACCGCCAGACCATGGATAGCTAGCCAAATTTAGCAGACTGAAACATAAAGCTGGGGAGCATCTTACACTTGAGTGTGTGGTACAAACTCTGTCTTCATCAGACTATTCTTTCTGCCCTTGATATCTAGGTCCAGCTTGAAGTTGATGACATGGTCATGCATAGACCCAGACAGATTATCATGAATATGATAGCCATAATCACCGTCTCCTGACCAAAAGGCTCCCTGGATATAGCCCGAAGCCCGAACAGTAACAGCAATGGATCCATCATAGTGGAAAGTGTACTCAAAGAGATAGTCATAGTTTCCCACCGTTGAAACGCTGCGTACGGTGAAAACGATGTTCTTGGTAGCAGAGACATGATCCATGGTCAAATGACGCTGGATAGGATATCCAGTATCGTACTCAAACAAACACAAACTGTTGGGATGTACATGTGTAGTCTCGCTGATGTAGAACGTTGTGTTGAGATAGGTAGCGTGCGATGGGCAGTCAAAACCGTCGACGAGGTTCCATTGGCTAGTCCCTATACCGTACGAGGAATCGAGATAGGCTGATGAGGCGTGCAAGGGGTCTTGAGAGGCATAATGAGCAAGTGCCTCTTGGAGGCCAAATTCGTAAATGACACGCTCGCCTTTGAATCGAACATCGTGTAGCTGCAAACCTGTTTCCTTGTGGTTGGAGAGGAAGAAGCTGAAGTCCACTGTCAAGTCTTGTCAGCTACATCTATAACAACGATTTCCAAAGCACTCACTCCATTCAACATAGTTTTGCTCTCTGTCGACTCCAAACCGAGGGCCATCTGGTTGGACGGAAACAGGGGGGAATAAGTGATCACGTGGAAAGCTATCGCCTTGTTGGTCAGTAGAAGTCCAAGATCCGTCAACGACTGGACCTGGCCTTCGTTTCAAGGTCTTGATGCCCTTGCGAAAAGAGGCAGTTGTCGGCCAGAAATGACCGTCGTAGTACCAGCCTACCACCTTCCATTTGGATGGATCTCGGCCAGTGAGGTCGACCTTGAACTGCAGACTGGTAGGGAGAACTGTCTCAGAGTAGAATTCACTAGTATGAACAGAGTAGAACTCGTTCCACTGGTAGACCCTACAGTGGCGGTGAATCAGGGGATCACTACCTGCAATCAGTAGGTTATCCGTCTTGGCACCAGTCGCGGTCTGTTGAGATAGTTAGCAGAGGGCTTCCTGGAGTCACATCAGAATATACTAACACCGTTGAGAAGTTGCTTGGTGATATCTTCTATCTCAGCTCCAATTTTGAGATTGAAGGCAGCGATAGCTTCAGTATCAGCGTTGTACACGTTGATTCGGCCTCGGCCAGATGTGAAAATGTAGTTGAGCTCCTCATGATGCGTCAGGCCCTGTTGAATCGGCAATGGTCCGACCATGTACTCTTGAATGTAGGGCTGCAAGTTTGAGTTGAACTGGAGAGTTGCTCTTGCATAGCGGACTGGAGCAGGACCCTGGCCGTCAAGATATACCAATGCATCTGTCTTGTTCGGCTGTAATAGGTCAAGAGACACGATAACATTATCCCACCTGACTTATCAGCTCATCTATCGCCATATATTTGTAGTAGGCAGAAAGTGTGCGAGAAATATCAGAAGCTATAAGAAAGAGATTGAGGAGAGAGAAATGGAAATGCTTACGAGGTAGAGTTGACTACCGCCGTCAGGTTAAGATCCTCCTGCTCATGGAGATACGCCGTAACATGGGCATAGTCTTCGTCTGTGAGACTCTGGACGATGTTTTTGACTGGTGCCTTGATGGTTACATCTTTACTAGTGTTGCACCCTGCTTCTGAGGACTTGTACTCTGAAAGGCGCTTGAGGGAATGAGGCCTTGTTGCTGGACCAGGAGGGCCAGGAGGGCCAGGATAGGCAATTATCCCACTGAGAAACGTAAAGAAACAGGTAATCAGGCTAATAGGATGACGCATATCTGTCTACCTGTTTTCGGCCACCTTTCGCAGTAGAGGAGGTGGTGGAGGTAATGGTGGTGTTGACCTACACGAGACAGGCAGAGAAGCTACCGTTATAGGCTGGTGAGCGAGCTGGAAAGTGGTCAGAAATTTCCAGGCACAATTATGCAGGCACGGGAAGTACGGCACGGCTTGGCGCGGCATAAAACAAAACGGCAGACATTCGTGATCTGCGCAGTATCAGATCAGCCAGCCACCCAAATCCACTACTGCAACCTGCATGCAGCAGGCCTCTTTCTCGTCACACAGCAGAACTCGAATCCCACTCCCAAAATGGAAACAGTCTAGTAACTCAGCTTATTTGTTCTGAGCGCCAGTATGTCGATCTCGATAGACGGGGTACCGGTCGTACCCGGTCCCAATAAAACACGGAACTTGGCACAGTTGCATGAGTAATGTGGCTGCAGCTGAAAATCGAGAGATCCACACCGATGAATTCGTACATGTTGTGATCATGATACTCAGGCAGGGAGGTCCTTGCAATACGAGCCTGCATGCTGAAAATTTGAAAGTGAGGCTACACAACTGTGGGTACTGTGGCAAGCACAAGAAGGCTTTTGTTGTGCCTACTCGGGTGACTCAATTCTCTCAGGGCCTGATGTAAGTCCGTATTCGGTCTCTCTGCGTAGGATGGAGGAGATGATGAACGGCCGGTCGTGTGAAGCCATGTACTCGTTTTCTACCTTACAAAATGCCATCTCGCTGGCGGATTAGCTACCTCATTATGACTCGTCACGATTGGAGCTCCAAGTCAACCCATCTAATGCCCACGATTGTAGTAGGAATAAATATATTACTCCAGCTCACTGATCCTTAGACAGTTCAGAAGAAAAGGTCGTGTCAAGTTTCATAATACATCTCTAATGAACTTTGACTTCAAGTTATTCCTGTGATGCTTCCTTGTCTCCCGTACCCAGGCTCTCATACAGAGCAGCAAATGCAGATTCTCCAGCGCCCTTGTCCAGAAGCTGCCGCGGAGGTCCAAACTCTAGCAGTTCACCTTTGTCAAGTACAGCTACCATGTCAAAGTCCTCAAGGGCTGACTGGAGCTTGTGTACAATTGCAATTACTGTACGATTCTCAAAGCGCTCGCGTACAACACGCTGCACAAGTTCATCGACATGCGCGTCAACGCTGGTTATAGTTAGTATCTGGTCCGAAGACCACAGTAAATAGATGGTTCATGAGCTTACCTGCTAGTAGCTTCATCGAGAACTACAATAGGTGAAGGGCGAAGAATAGCGCGTGCAATGCAGAATAGCTGCTTCTGGCCATGGGAAAGGTGAAGCGCTTCGATAGGTGCATCAAGTCCACCCTTATCTGCTATAATGTCCCACAGCTCAACAGCTCTCATAGAATCTTCAATGGCAGCATCTGAGAGTCCTTGAGCTGGGTCCGCGTTCAGCCTCACGGTGCTTCCTTCGATGAGGAATGCATCTTGAGGCACGCCGACTAGTCGAGCGCGAACCTCTTGGCGGGGAATCGTGCTAATGTCGAGCCCGTCTACGAGGATCTTACCATTGTGAAGGTCTACCATACGGAACAGACAAGAGACCATGGAGCTCTTACCGCTGTAATTGTATTTTGGTCAGCTTATGTATGGCTCGTGAATGATGAGAGCATGTTACCTTCCAGTTCGTCCGCAAATGCCAATTTTCTGACCTGCCTCGATTGAAAAGGATATATCTTTCAAGACGTTTTCAGTTGGCCTACAAGGTGACTGGTTAGCAACTGATTTTGAGTAATGGATTAAGCGAACGCACGTATATCCGGCAGAAACATTGTCGAAAACAATATGGCCCTTGGACGGCCATATTGAAGGTGGCTGTTCCTTTTCCTGAGGCTCGTGTTCTGAAGCCGTATCAGATGTGAATGACTTGATCCTGGATATTGCACCGATATGCGTCTCCAAGGTCGTCCAGAATGTCATCAGCAGTTTCAAGTGCTGACTAAACTGGATGATGTTGACAAGGGCCACGCCAATCAACCCAGTCGGCAGCACACCTCTCAACTGGGTGACAAGTACCACAACCAGTACAGCTATGACTGTTACAAACAAGTCAAGTACAAGAGTTAGCCATCTCTGCGCCGCGTAGAGAAGATAGAACGGCCTCTGAGACTGGTCTAGGAGGTCATGATGCTTCTTCTCGAGTGCGTCACGCCAGCCAAACGCACGCAGCGTCGCCAGTCCAGCGACAGATTCTGTGAAGAGGGCATACAGCGGGCTTTTTGCCTCAAGGTCCATGAATCTGAGCTGACGGGACGTACGAAGATATGTGTGCTGAACCACCCACAAGGCGACGAACAGGAAGGGAAACGCGATGGCGGTGTAGTATGAACCAACAGAGATCAGAACCATCTCAGCGATGCACAGCACGAAAGTGGCAAATGTGTTGAGTGCTGAGAGAGGTAGGTCCATATCGATGAGCTGCAGATCCTGGCTGAAGCGGTTGATGGTTACGCCAGCATCTGTAGCAGCGAAGAAAGACATGGGCGCGTTGAGCACCGTCTTGAGCAGACTCTGATGGAATCTGTTGCCCGACAGCGGTACCATGGTGACGATCATCTGCCAGGTGCTAAGAACCAGGAATATGATCGCGAGTCCACCCAGCATTGCATAGATACCTAGGTAGTAGCCTAGCCGTGCGAAGGGGTCTTTGGCGTTGGCGGCTGCCCACCAGTTGAGCCAGATAGTGGGAAAGGATTGGCAGACGATGAAGGCGCAGATAGCAAAGATGAAGATCATGCTTGGAACCCAGCCGATGGCGCGGATGTAGTAGAGGTAGATTGCCATGTCACCAGTGCGACGACCAGCGTCTTCTTTGGCTTCATCCGAGAGGACTACCTCTGGATCCACCAATACGTCAGCCAAAGGTCCTGTAGAAGAAGAAACTGAAGTAGCCTGGCTATATGTCCAGTCCGCAGACCCTACGGCCAAGCGGGACACGTAGTTGTCTGTATTGGTCAGCTTGTCAAAGCTTCCTTGTACACAGCCTATACCAGTACCATCGAGACTGATGATGTGATCTGCATAAGAAAGGCGATTTGCTATGGCAGTGTCAGTATAAGCATGAGAAGTAGGATGGCGTATTGAACGTACCGCGAGAAGTCGCCATGATGACGGTTGTGTTCGACTGTCGCAGAAGACCATAAGTGCCAAGCAGGTTGTGGAAGACAGCGTTTTCAGTGTGCATATCCAATCCACTAAAGACATCATCCAGGATGACAATCTTCTTTTGTGCGTAGACAGCCCTCGCTAGACTGACTCGTTGGCTCTGACCTCCGCTGAGGACGATTCCTTTACTCCCGATCCTACTGAGATCGCCTTTGGGAAGCTGGGCAAGATCTTCGGCCAGAGAACAAGCCTGTAGGACCTTTTGGTACCAGCGCTCATCTACATGTGAGAAGGCAATGATGCTATCTCGCACGGTGCCGTTCATGTGCCAGGGAGATTGGTCACAGTAGGCGATTTCCGAATTTATCATTTGGATAGATCCAGCCATGACTGCCACTTCCCCGAGGAATGCTCTGAGAAGAGTTGACTTGCCACTGCCCACTGGCCCCACGATGAGGGTAAGCTTTCCTGCCGGGACCTGGGCAGTGATGTCGCTTAGGATGGGTTTCTGGGTAATATCATAGCCAAATGCGCCTATCTTAACAACAACACAGTTGCCATCAAGCGAACTCACAAACAACGAGTCTTTCTGAAGGTTGGGCTCTTTCTCGCATGAGACAGAGTCCTTCTCCTTCTCGCTGCGTAAAGACGTGGGTGTCGATGACCCTTCACTCTTATTGTCAGGTGAGATAATTCTGCCGTCGACGCGAATGTCTGTGTTGAGAAAGGCTTGTATACGCGCAAAACTCCCGACAGACCCCATGAATGAGGACAGCGCCGTGACAAAAGAGGAAATGGGCTCGTTGAGCAGTGCAAACAGTGACAACGACGTAAACATGCGGTTTATGTCCAGGTTGTTGTCTCCTCCCCGTGACCGGGCGACGAGACTGTAGGTTGCAAAGGTCAGGACTGGGGCAAAGATAGGAGCGAGGTAAGCTATAGATGTCAAGTAAGTAAAGGATCCATCAAAGGGGTGAGATAAGTAGGGTAGACTGACCTAGGACCATGTTCCAGATTAACAACCTGCGGAATTTGCCTGAGATGCGCAATTCGTCGGTTCGTAGGTCGTGGATGCGAGTGCTGAGCACGTCGGTCAGTCCACACATTTTTACGCCCTTCATGCTGCCTAGCATTTGCGACGTAACGGATATTCTCTTTTCGATAGCTTCTAGCCATGCGGCTTGACGAGCCATGACGAAGCTGACTGCAATGACGGATCCGATGATGGAGACTAGACACGTTCAGGAATGGGTCAGCTCTTATCCTCGTGTATGTATGAGTGGAAGGATGCACTCACAAATTGCTGCTCCAACAGGAATGAGACATGCAATGCCGAGCTGGCGTCCAAGTAGGTAGACTGCAATGACAATCTCAACTAGGTTAGCCCAAACGTCATGGGCTGTGCGCCATCCCGTGTCGATCCTCTCAATGTCGGCACTCATCAGAGTGAGGGCTGCGCTGGGGTCAGCGGCAGTGATGCTGATATCTGTGGCCTTGTCGAATAGTATTGAGACGAGCTGACCGCGTGCCATGGTGATGGCACGGTATGTGAGGTGTTGATACTGGCCGCTCGTTACCTGTTACATGAACAATTAGTTGGGTGCGTCCATAGCGTGAGAGGCGAACATACCGCTAGACCCATGAATTCAAGAAACCATACACCTATCAGGCCGTATCCTTGGTTCATGTCATCAGTATCACTGTCGTTCTCTGCCCACGCGAGGGTTGCTGAGATAAGGATAGGCTGACAAAAGGTGAAACCAATGAAGCATACACGTGGAAAGACGATGGACAGAGTAGGCCACTTCAAAGTTCTGAGAACTGTGAACATGAGAGCATGGTTGCTCTTTCGAGATGCTATGCCACCGTCAGTACTGCTCAAGTCACTTGATGTCTGATGGCTGGCAGGAAGACAGACCTTTAGCCCACGCTGTCTGCAAAAGCTTCTGAAGATACAGAGACTTGAAATGTTTCTCGAGGGGAAACAATGTCTCAATCTCCAGGTGCTTCGAATAGCCAGCGCGGAACAGTGGTAGCTGCCACGAGAAGAACCAGTGCGACAAGACACTTCCAGTCACTTCGGGGGGCAAAGCACGGTACTGGGGCCGCAAGAAACGGCGTTTTTCAATTGCCTCGACAGCCAGCATGACGGGCTTAATCACAGTCGCGATGAGCGCGGTAACAGCGGCCGGCCGATTGTAGCCTTGGAGCCATAGTGTTCGTGTTCTTGCAGCGTCGAAAAGTGCAGAGAAGAGTAGGAAGAGTATGAGCACAGTTGACGGGCGGTATGAATAGACGTGCTCCACGTAGGATAGACACAAGAGACCGATTGATGCGACGAAGGATAGGGCAGATGTTGGAAGAGAGGCTTTGGTGACGACTGCTGAAGGGCGAGTCCACGAGATGAGGAAGCTGATTTGCGATGCTAGAAGAACGAGACATAATGTCGTGATGTTGTTAGTACATGAGGCGCTATAAAATATGGTGATTATCAACTAACTCACAATCTTACAGTACAGCCAGCGACTATTCTCTACCTTGACTTTGTTCTTGTGCAGCAGGTAGACAATTCGACAGGGGGCAGCGAGAAGCACCAGGACAGTAATGGGTATAGTGAGTATTGACTCTTCAAAAAGCAGTGTAAAGTCGAAACCGCCTCTACAGTCACCAGCATATGGCCCGAACGAGTCGTCGCACGAGGAGACCATGATGTGAGGCTAAATGCGAACGTTCAACCGTTATCATTGCCCTGGAGATTTTCACAACGGGTTGTCAGACAAAGGGATGATTAATTACAAGCTAAATGAGCTGAAAATTCTTCACCGTTTCTCGCCCTGTAGCTGCACCTCGCAGATGAATGCCCTGCAGACTAAACTGAAAAAAGAAAAACATGATCAATGAGAAAATGTGGGTAAGACAAAAAGAGAAAACAAGACCAACGTCGTGAAATGAGTAACGAGACACGTCAGACTCTTGGTGCAAGGGTAACGTACAGGGTAGGACAACACGGCACGGCTCGCCTCGGCACGGGGCGCAGAGCCGGTGAAAACGCTCCGCCGGCCCGGCCTAACGTCAAAACTTGTACGTACTCTACTTCTGGGCTCCGAGACGCCATGATATGATCGATCTGAATTTCCAATGGTTGAATCAGGACAGGAACGGAACGGAGCTGCCAAAGATCGGCGATTTAAGGTAAACTCCCGGGCCAAGTTCAGCTGACTCCACTGCAAAGCATAACGACGATCATAAGCGTAATTGATTTTGTTAGTATAGATTGGGTTAGATTGGTGACACCCAACGGGCGGGGACTAATGCAAGCACGGCAACAGCCACAAGGACTGCAGACTAATGGCTCTATTGGTTCTGAGAACACTATTATACGATTTGATTCTGAGGCTATGCACGGATCTTGCGCCATCCGGAGAAAATCCTCTTACTGACCTTCCCTTCCAAGATTAAAGAGTGCATCATTTTTCTCAGCTGCTTGTGCCGGAATTCTTTGCTTTTTTCTGAACCCCACCTCTGTGCGTCTCGAGGGAAAGAATGCTGCTCAGATCATGGAATTAGTTAGATAACAAGTTCCACTTCACGACTCGTATTCTGTTGTGATCCTTGTGGTGTTGCACTGAAACCCATATCGACACGTTACATGCATATGTCGCCTAGTGAGTCATGTCCTTGGCTCGGGGATGAAGACCGAAGTTCCTTTTAGCAGGCGCTTAGTACCAGAGGGGAGTTTAATACTTATTAAATATTCATTTTATTCAGTTTCTTTATATCCAGTCACGTTCTCCTCTAAGTAGGGCCAGAGTTCGTTAGTTAATGTGATAAAAGCTTACAGTAATGCTAAATGTAGAATAGAGTATGCAGTGGGACTTGAAAAAAGGAAAAAGGTTTTCTTCATACCTGGCACTACAGCCGCCACATGACCTCACAGTATGCAAGGTTGACCTGCCTTCATCATATCATGATGGCACGAAATTCTTCTCGTTACTTCACACAGAATGCTTCATCATGAGGCCAGCCAGTATTCTCCATCTCGCAGCGGAACCGAACTAGTCTGTGCAGAAAGGCCCAACGGTCCGCCACCAACAAGGGATGAAACAAGCGTGATTTGCAGCTGCAGATCAAGCAAGACAGCTGCAAGCCACCTCGTAAGTAACTGCCGATTCTTGGCGCCAAGACCTATCATGGAGTATCTCGATGGATTCTCTCCTTCACTCTTCTGCAGGAATAGCTTCATCCCATATTTGTCACTCCACCACTCGATGAGTGCGAATCACAAAATTCAGTTACAAGGATAGTATTGTATGATTAATGCTTGTTTTGTGACCAATCATTCAATTTGCCCAACACGGTTCCATTGTTTCTTCTTGGCTGAGGCTGCGCCGCCGACGTGTTCCCGACACTAGCTTGGCAAGACTCAATATGTCAGGTTGATCGCCTGAAGTATCTCGGACTTCATCCGTCTCTGATGTATCACTCAAGAAGGTAATGCTGTGCTCCACACGATGGCTACATCCGGTCTCTCCGGGTTTCGAAAACCGGTCGCACGAGAGACAAGAATAGCAGAAGAAACAAAACAGAGCAGAAATATTGGAATTACCTTGTTGTCATTGGTGGACCTTGGGTAATTGTGTGGGCAATCGGTATGTTGCTTTGGCTGTGGTTATGAGAGTCCCTTTTTCAGTTGATAGACCTGATAGCCGATGTCTGCATCACGCGACCTACTCATAATTGGTGCAACAGCGTTGTGAGTGGCCAAGGGGCGGAGACAGCTATCCTGTCGCCGTTGAGAAGCAGGAAAAAAGGAGCCAACATGGCGAAATAGGCTGCATGTCGCTGTAGAGCTGAAAAACAGCCCTCTAATCCGGTATGGCCTATTGTGTATATCCCTGAATGACCCCTGAATATTGTTTCCTCGTAGTAAAGTTGTTGGTCTGTAGCAAGGATATATCTGCTGTAACGTCCATCCGCGTAGCTGCAGTCGCTTCAAAGAATACTATTGCATTGCTGTCGTGACGCAGAAACCTCAAATCTTATTCGTTTGTTGAACTACATGTTTCTGTCATACATTATTCCCTAAATCGTTTGGAATAACCTACAACCATGGCAATGCCACGCACTACCTCTTGCGGCTGTGTCAGGACCGCTGATCAGTCAATGCCGGATCTGGAGCCTGCCATGTTCCTGCAGTTCGATCTGTCCGAGGTGACACGCTCCAAGTCCCTGGAACATACCAGCCAGATCAATCACGTTACACCTGGAGATCTGAGCGACACGTGCACTGCTCTTTGGGCAGCATGGGCGATCCTTCTTGGCTGCTTCACCGGGTTGGATAATGTGTGCTTTGGCTTTGACAGTCAGCACAACGTTACCGCAGCGTCGGGACATGCAGAGCGCATGAGGCAAGCTGTGCATGTTCGCTTGCCTGCCAATCAGCGTGTGGATGAAATCCTTACTGGCAATTCTTCATCGCTGGTTGTGGTATGTGACGACAAGGCTAAAGAGCTATTCAACACTATTTTGTCAATTCGGAGCCTTGACCATGAGGCATGCAGGGACGTCGGAGACTTTCCATCGTGGTGCAAAATTTGCATGACGGTAGATCCTGTGACGCTCGAAACTGTCTTGACATGGGACCCTTCCTTCATGAGCCGCGATCAAGCAGAGAACATCAGCAGCACCTTTGACAAGATTTTCAGGGAAATCGCCAACCGACCTGAGAATCTTGTGTCAGAGATCAACTGCTTCAGCGAGCAGAATGAGCAACAGGTTTTGGTCTGGAACAGCAACCCTATGAGAGATGTGCACAAGTGCATCCACCAAGCCGTGTCAATGCAAGGAGCGCTCAGGTCCGATGCAGAAGCCGTTTGCGCTTGGGATGGAAGCCTTTCCTACCAACAGGTCCTGTCCCTGGCAGATCGTCTTGCCTGCCGTCTACAAGCCTCAGGTGTTGGGCCGGAAGTGTTTGTGCCCATCTGCTTCGACAAGTCCAAATGGGTTGTCGTTTCCATGCTGGCAGTCCTCAAAGCAGGCGGCATCTTTGTACCCCTCGACCCTTCGCAACCACTACTTCGTCTACAATCTCTCGCGCAGAAAGTGGAAGCCAAGACGATCTTGTGCTCCCCTCAGCACCAGCGCATGCTAGAGGCTGTAGCGCCTGAGTTGATCCCCGTTGATGAGCAGCTGTTCACCCAACTGCCCGAGCACAGCGACGAGGTAGACTCTGGATCTTGGCGTAACGGAGCCTACATGATATTCACAAGTGGCACAACAGGCGAGCCCAAAGGCGCCCTTATCGAGCACGGAGCTCTCATGTCGAGTGCACTCGCTCACGGTCCTGCGATGATGATGGACTCCAACACACGATCTTTTCAATTCGCTGCGTCTACCTTTGACGTGAGCATCACTGAGATCTTAACCTGTTTGATCTTGGGTGGATGTGTCTGCATACCCAGCGAAGATGATCGACTCAACGCGGTCGAAGAGGCCATCACAGAGCTCCGAGCAAACTGGGCGCTGTTAACCCCGACATTCGTCAAGTTCATCAACCCTGACAATGTTCCGACGTTGAAGACGCTCGTTACTGGTGGAGAGGCCATGACGCAGGCCGTCATTCGTTCATGGTCGCACATCAACCTCATCAACTGCTACGGCCCTGCTGAGACGTCTGTCGTTTCTCATGTTCATCGAGGCATGGTACAAGGGACTAATCCTTTGAACATTGGCCATCAGGTCGGCGTAAACTGCTGGGTAGTGGATCGGGACAATCACAACCGCCTGATGCCCGTTGGTGCAGTGGGCGAGTTAGTCATCGAAGGCTATACCCTCGCCCGGGAGTACTACAAGGAGCCTGAGAAGACGAGCGAAGCCTTTATTCAAGATCCATCGTGGGCAAAAGAACAGCCGTCGCGAACCAGGCCTCGACGGATGTACAAGACGGGCGATCTCGGGAGGTACAACCACGATGGGACCTTTCATATCGCCGGTCGCAAAGACGCGCAGATCAAGTTTCACGGGCAACGCATCGAACTCGGAGAGATAGAGCATCACATCAACGCCAGCGCCAGCATCAAACACGGAATGGTTGTCCTACCGAGAGAGGGTTTCTGCAATGGCCGACTTCTGGCCATCGTGCAGCTCTGCGATGATCTCAATCAGGACCTCGTGCTGAATGGTCAACCCTATAGTTTGATTGACGGCGACCTCGAGGGTACCGCGAAAGAAAAGATCGCGGGGACCAAGGGTCTTCTTAGCGAGAGGCTGCCCTCATACATGATACCGTCCATGTGGCTTGCCGTTGAGTTCATTCCTCGTCTGCAATCTGGGAAACTCGATCGGAAGCGAACTGCGAGATGGATCGATTGCATGAGCGAGGATCTGTATCGACAGCTCAACCCTGCAACAGCAGTGACTCAGCTTCCTGACGATCCCAAGTGTGAAAGCAAGATCGAGTTGGAGCTACACAAGATCTGGACGTATGTTCTGAACCTCAAGCCAGAGCAGCTTGGCCTCTCGCAATCCTTCCTGAGCGTCGGCGGTGACTCAATCTCGGCGATGCAAGCCATGAGTGAGTGTAAGAAACGTGGTCTCGGCTTGGCAGTCTCACACATCATCAACTGCAAGTCCATCAGCGCACTGGCGCTACAGGTCAAGGATATCGAAAGACCTGCGCTTTTCAAGGAGGTAGTAGAAGAACCGTTTGACCTCTCGCCTATCCAAAAGCTCTACTTCGCGCGACCAAATTATGATCAGGGTCACTACAACCAGAGCTTTTTGCTGCGGACGAGCCAACGCGTTCATGAGGCAGATCTGCGAAAGGCAATGGAGGCGCTTATTTCCAGGCACTCGATGCTGCGTGCGAGGTTCCGGCAGGATGTCAGTGGGGAGTGGCAGCAACGCATCACCAACGACGTTGCGTCGTCATACCGGCTGCGTACCTTGGAACTGGCCTCGCAAGAGGACGTCGATGACTCGCTTGTCGACAGCCAGACCAGCCTAGATCCCGTACAAGGACCACTTGTCGCTGCCGACTTGATCGACCGAGGGGCAGAAGAGCAGCTCTTATTCGTCGTGGCGCATCATCTTGTCATTGACCTTGTATCCTGGAGGATCATCCTCCAAGAGCTCGAGGAGATACTAGTCCAGCCCGAAGCTGTGCACGATGCAGATCGTCCGCTTTCATTTCAGGTCTGGTGTAAGATGCAGTCCGAGCATGCTGAGGCACAGACACCAGACCAAGTCATGCCAATTCAAGGTATCCCCGACGGAGACGCTGAGTACTGGGGCATGAAGGACACTCCCAATATCTATGGGCAGATGGTTCGTCAAGGCTTTGTCATCGGGCCGGAGCAGACATCTGTCCTTGTATCCAAGTGCCACGACGCCTTACGAACAGAGATCCCGGACGTTCTCATGGCAGCGATGGTGCATTCGTTTGGCCAGGTATTCACCGACCGTCCAATCCCAGCCGTTTTTGCAGAAGGCCATGGAAGGGAAGTCTGGGACAACTCGATCGACTTATCCAACGTGGTCGGTTGGTTCACTACCATTTACCCTGTCTTCGCTGGATCAGACTCGCAGTCCATCCTCATTGACACAGTCAAGATGATCAAGGACGCAAGGCGAAAACTCCCTGATAACGGACGGCCTTACTTTGCGAGTCGCTGGCTGACAAAGGAGGGACAAGAGGCTTTTTCTCGTCACTGGCCTTTGGAGATCACCTTCAACTACTTGGGCCAGTACCAACAACTCGAGCGTGAGGGTGCTCTATTCACACCTGAGAGCAACATCGCTGGCGAGATTAGGGAGGCTAGTCAAGGCGCAGACGTCGGGCCGCTGACAGCTTGCATCTCCCTCTTCGAGGTGTCAGCCGTTATAGTCAAGGGATCTCTCCGTTTCTCATTCGGGTTCAACCGGAACATGAAACACCAACCGCAGATCCGCGAGTGGATTTCCTGCTGCGAACAGAGTCTCGGCGAAGTCATTACATCTCTGGCTTCGATGGCACCTGAGCCTACTCTAAGCGACTTCCCGCTCCTGTCTCTGACGTATGATCGGCTGAGGTTATTTACTGAGGAGAAACTCCCCGAGGCTGGCATCACAGACGTGGACCTTGTTCAAGATGCGTATCCTTGCTCTCCCATGCAGTCCGGGCTTTTGGTCAGCACCACTAGGGAGAACGCTGCTTACGCTGCCTACACGCTTCACGAGGTCCAGAGCAAGAGCGGAGAGACTGTGGATGTTGAGAAACTCATTGCGGCTTGGAAGCGCATGGTGCAATACCATCCTATTCTCAGAACTATCTTCTTGGAGAGCGTGACGTTGGAGGATTCCATCTATGATCAAGTGGTTCTCAAGCAAGTTGAAGTCCCATTCACTGTTTCTGAATGCGACACAGATGAGGATGCGATTGCAGCGCTGAAAGTACCTACAAACCATGGCGACAACGCATCACGACTATTACACCATTTCCACGTCTGTAAAGCAAAGAGCGACAAGGTCTTTTGCAGACTGGACATCAGCCATGTCATCATGGATGGTACTTCGTTGTCAATCCTCTTCCGCGATTTTGCACTGGCATATCAAGGAATCCTCAAGGCTGAATCTGGCCCGCTGTATCGCGATTACATCAAGGCTCTTCAAAGTCAACCTGTCCAACCTGGTATCGACTATTGGAAGTCTTATCTAGATGGTATCGAGCCATGTCTCTTCCCAGTCCTAGACGACGGGGACATTGCAGAGGTCAAGGAGCTGCGACACTTGAGGGTCAGATTTGACGAGCTCGCCGAACTCCAGAGTCTTTGTGAGCGACAGGGAGTCACTATTGTTAACGCCATCTATGCTGCCTGGGCAGTCACGTTGCGTTTGTACACTGACTCCGACCAAGTCTGCTTTGGCTATTTGACGTCAGCTCGTGATCTGCCAATCAATGGTATCCGCGATACCGTCGGTCCCATCATCAACATGGTCACATGCCGTGTCAACGTTGACAGCACGACCAACTTAGGAGACATCATGAACTCAGTGCAGAGAGACTATCTCGACAGTCTAGAGTACCGCCACACTCCCTTGGCCCAGGTCCATCACGCCCTTCAGCTCTCCGACGCTGTTATGTTCAACACAGCCCTGTCGTACAGAAAACTACCGCCACCGCCACAGACGGACCTTGTCTTTGAGGAATGCTGCCCTACCTATGATCCGGATGAGTACAATGTGTCGGTCAACATTGAAGCAGGCGAGCACCACATGGCGATTGACTTGATGTACTGGTCTGATACTCTCTCTGATGGACAAGCTGCCAATGTTGCTAGCGCTTTTACAAAGGCTCTCAGCAATATCCTCCATCATTGCGACCAGCCCATTGCTCAACTCGACCATTTAGGTTCTCGGCATAGGTATCAGATCAGTCAATGGAACCAGCGGATTCCTGATGCCATTGAGATTTGCGTCCATGACCTGTTCAAACAACAAGTTGCCTTGCGTCCCGACAGCCCCGCGATTGTCTCATGGGATATGACCTTTACGTACGCTGAGCTTGATGATGCCTCTGATAAGCTTGCCTATCATATTGCTTCCTTAGGCGTCGGCCTAGAGACCTTTGTGATGGTCTGCTTTGAGAAATCTGCCTTTGCTATAGTTTCGATGCTTGCCATTCTCAAAGCTGGCGGTGTATGCGTACCTCTGGACCCATCACACCCGGAAGCTGCGCATCGACTTCGTGTCGAGGATACAGGGGCCACTATCGCCCTTGTGTCACCCTCGTTAGTGTCCAAGCTCAGCACCATCGTCAAGACAACGGTGGCTGTGGACGCAGACTTACTCGAGACCATCTCCACGCCACTTGGACCATCTCTTCCTCAAGTCACACCTCACAACGCCTGCTTCGTTATCTACACGTCTGGTAGCACAGGTCGTCCCAAGGGTGTAGTGCTTGAGCACAGAGGCATCGCCAGTAACTCTATCTACTCAGGCCCTAAGCTAGGCTACGGTCCTGACTCGAGGGTATTACAGTTCGCCTCTTACACCTTTGACAACAGTCTTGCAGAGATTTTCACCACCATCAGTCTGGGAGGCTGCGTATGCGTACCTTCAGACCATGAACGGCTGAACGACTTGGCCGGAGCAATTAATCGGTACAGCGTCACGTTGGCTGATATAACACCCACAGTGGCCTGCTTCCTCAAGCCATCAGAAGTTCCGACCTTGAAGACTCTGGCTCTTGGAGGTGAAGCTGTGACTGCCAAGTGCGTTGGGATCTGGCGGGACTTTGTATCTCTGCGATGCTGCTACGGGCCTTCAGAATGTTCCGTCAATTCGACCTTCTCTGGGGCTATCGCTGAGCTAGGGAAAGCCAACAACATTGGCCGTGCCATTGGTAGCGTCGCTTGGGTAGTCAACGCAACCGACCACAACCTTCTCGTCCCAATTGGTTGCGTTGGTGAGCTGCTCATTGATGGTCCTATCGTGTCTAGAGGCTACCTCAACCTCCCAGACAAAATGGCCCAGTCTTTTGTTCCTCCACCCGCCTATATCGCGGGAATAACTAAGAACGCTAGATCGGACCGCAAGCTTTATAAGACAGGCGATCTTGTGCGCTACAACTCTGACGGCACACTTACCTACCTTGGTCGGAAGGATACCCAGGTGAAGCTCAACGGCCAGCGCATCGCACTTGGAGAGATCGAGCACCACATCGAGGAAAATCTCCCCAAGGGCTGGGAATCTGCAGTGGAACTTGTCACATCACAGGGCAGGAAGTTGCTCGCCTGCTTTATCTGCGCCAATGCCGATATTTCCCTCCGAGAAACGAGCGATGAAAGCACCATACTCGACATGGAAGAGATTTTGAGGTCTCTTGCGAAAGAGCTCGAGATTATGCTGTTCAATACAGTCCCCGCCTACATGGTCCCATCCGCTTGGCTCCCCGTCTCCAAGATGCCTCTTACGTCGTCAGGCAAGCTTAATCGGCGCAGCCTTAGGATTCTGGGAGAGTCAGTACCAGCGGCGAAGATGAAGTCTTACAAGCTTGCCCTCAAGAGTGGCAGAGCGCCGCTCACCGAAGTAGAGAAGCAGCTGGCTGCTATGTGGGCTCAGCTGCTCACCATCGACGTGGCGTCTATTGGAGTGCAGGATCACTTCTTCAAACTTGGAGGAGACTCCATCGGGGCCATGCAGCTTGTGACGCTGTCCCGATGCTCTAACATAGACTTGACCGTGGCCGGGGTGTTCCAGAAGCCATCCCTACTGGACATGGCCGAGTCCGCGGTTCCCTTATCCAAGGGCCCTACTACAACATACCGACCGTTCTCATTGTTGCCTTGCGAGTGTTCGGTCGACTTGTTACGCGAGAACGTCGCTAAGTCTGCTCGTATCGATGCCGGTGACGTTCAGGACATGTATCCTTGTTCCGCACTGCAAGAGGGTCTAATGGCTCTGTCGACCAAGGAACCCGGTGCTTACGTGGCGCAACTCGTCTATCGACTGCCAGCCGACATCGACATCATCAGGTTCCAGAAGGCTTGGAGCATTGTGGTGGAAGCTGAGCAGACGCTGCGAACGAGGATTGTTCATACAGAAGATGTTGGGTTCGTGCAGGTTGTTGTCGCTGGGGAAACACCTCAATGGTCTGCCTTTGCCAGTCTCTCTGATGCCGACACGATTCGACGCCAGCTTCCACTCTATAACGGTGCAGGATTGACCAGCTACGGTCTCGTGGACGATAACTCTACAGGCAAATACTTTGTCTGGACTATCCATCATTCCATCTATGATGGCTGGTGTCTTCCTCTCATCCTTGACAAGGTCAAGCGATGCTACCATGACGATCTGACTTCCACGCAAATCAAGGGCCCCGAATACTCTGACTTCATCAAGTATCTCACAGACATCGACCGAAATCAAGACACCGACTTCTGGAAGTCCCATCTCTCCAACATATCCACCCAGCACTTCCCACGTCTTCCCAACGCCGATTACCAGTCTTCCGCCACAAGTCTACTAGTTCATAAAGCAGCATTGGCAAGCCCATCCGGATCAGAGATCACTGCTGCGACTAGGATCCGCACAGCTTGGGCGATGTCGGTGTCTACCTACTCTGGAGCCAACGACGTTGTATTCTGGGAGACCATGACAGGACGCGATGCTCCTGTTGTCGGCATTAAAGACATGGCTGGTATCACGTTGGCGACTGTGCCAACACGTGTAGTCATCGACCCTTCACAAACCGTCGCTGAGCTTCTTGCCTCTGTGCAGGATCATTCAGTGGCTGTCAGAAGGCACCAGTTCGCTGGGATTCAGTGCATCAGAACCATCGACGCTGATACGGCCCTTGCTTGCGGCGCTCAGAACCTCTTGGCTATTAACTATGGACCTCGAGAGTCGACGGATGCCTTCTGGTGCGAGCAGTCAAACGAGATGGCTGGTACGAACTTCTACTCGTCATACCCGCTCATGCTGTCGTGCCACTTTGCAGATGGCGAGCTCGAGACTATCGTGCACTTTGATCCCACCGTTTTACCTGAGCGTCAGATACAGCGTATCATGGATCAGTTTGCGCTGATGCTGGAGTCGGTGTCGTCGTCTGATCTGCTGGATGAGAAGATTAGCGATGTACCTTTGTTGAGCTGCAGTGACCAACAGACGCTACGTGATATGAACCGTACTATCCTGTCGCCATCAGGACGACTCATTCACGACGCTATCGGGGATCAGACACTGACTCAACCACGAGATAAGCTAGCTGTCGTGTCGTGGGACCAGAGCCTCACATACGCTGATCTAGACTCTCAATCTACACGTCTTGCTGGTGTTTTGTTGGCAAACGGCGTTTCAGTCCATTCCATCGTTCCCTTCTGCATGGACAAGTCATCTCTGGTGGTCGTCTCCCTCCTGGCCATTCTCAAGTCGGGTGCTGCCTTTGTGCCTCTCGACCCAGCGCATCCCGACCCTCGGATCGAGGGCATTCTCGCCGACACTGGGGCTACAGTCGTTCTATCGTCTGATCAACACGCCGAGCGATTGACAAAGCTAGGATCACAGGTCATCTCTGTCCCGCAGGCTCTGGCGGACGGTGGCATCCAAGGCCAAGACGACCCTACCAACCAAGCGCCTCTATCATTATCCGTCAGCAGTCCAGCATACATCATCTTCACCTCTGGCACAACTGGCAAGCCCAAGGGAACCATTATCGGCCACTCCGCATTCTGTTCCGGTGCGTATGAACACGGTCGCGCGATGGGCATGATAGAATCTTCACGCGTCTTGCAGTTTGCCTCTTATACATTTGACGCCAGTATCATGGAGATCCTCACCACGCTTATCCACGGCGGAACAGTATGTGTACCAAGTAGTGACGAGCGTCTCCATGACCTTGCGGGTGCTATCAACAGAATGAACGTCAACTGGGCTCTTTTAACTCCTTCAGTGGCCCAGCTCCTTCAGCCATCGCTTGTACCTGGTCTTGAGACACTTGTGCTAGGCGGTGAGGCCATGTCTTCTGCTCATATCTCTTCGTGGGCGTCGTCAGTTCGTCTTATGAACGCGTATGGACCCAGTGAGACTTCAGTGGTAGCTGCTGTCAATCCGAGTGTTGCACTGGATTCTTCCCCATCGAATATCGGCCATGCTGTTGGTGGTATCTGCTGGGTCACTGATCCCGTCTACCACGACAGACTTATGGCCATCGGCGTTGTCGGCGAGCTTGTGATTGAAGGTCCGATCCTCGCTCAAGGGTATCTGAATGATCCCGAGAGAACTGCAGAATCCTTCATTACCAACCCAAAGTGGTGTCAACAGTTCCCATCGGCTGCTACAGACAAGGAACGCAGGTTTTACAAGACGGGAGACTTGGTCAAACTTACTGATGATGGGATTGAGTTCCATGGACGCAAGGATGACCAAGTCAAAGTGAATGGTCAAAGAATTGAGCTGTCGGAGATTGAGCATCATTTGAGCGCGGACCCTGCCGTCGAGTCTTGTCTGGCGGCTGTTCCAAATTCCGGTCCATTCAAAGCCCGCCTGGTAGCCATTCTATCCCTTCATTCTCTCTCAGCCACCAAGGGCGATGAGGAAATGCACGTCATACCCAAATACCCCCCGTCCATGTTGGTGGGTATCCGTGAAGGTCTTGCAAGGCTTCTCACATCCTACATGATCCCATCTCTGTGGATTGTGGTCAGCCATATTCCCCTCCTCCCCTCTGGCAAGCTTGACCGTAGGCGCACCGTCCGATGGATTGAGGGTATGACTCTTGAGCAATACCATCTCGTTCTTGACGCGCAGGAAGAAGCGTCTGCGCTGGAAAGAGATCCATCGGAGGTGGAGATCAAGCTTAGGGCTGCTTGGGCTAAGGCCCTCAACCTCAAGGTCGACATGGTTCCATTCAATCAGTCTTTTATCCATCTCGGCGGCGATTCCATATCAGCTATGAAGCTGATGACCATTTGCCACTCCTCCAACATGGCTGTATCTGTCAGTCAGATCATGCGAGCCAAATCCATCATCGACCTTGCCTCTGCTGTCACCAAGGTCAAGGAAGTCCTGTACGACGAAGAACAGCTGGAGAAAATCTTTGAACTCTCACCGATTCAAATGGTTTACTTTGAGAGTATCGGTCTAGACTCCCACCACTTCAATCAGAGCATGAGTCTGGCTACGACCCGCACCATCACCCCACAAGAGCTGTCGGGTGCTCTGCGTTCTATCGTCGAGTTGCATAGCATGATGCGTGCTCGCTTTGCTCAGGCTGATGGAAAATGGACCCAGAGAATTACCAGCGACGTCGCCGGTTCCTACGCCCTCCGTTCACACGGCATCGTTGACGAGAAGCGGCTCTTGGAAATAGTATCGGGGAGCCAGTCTACCCTTAACATTGTTGACGGGCCGATACTCGCTGTCGACATGTTTGAGATGGAGGGCACCGGCAACCAGATCGTCACATTCGTTGCACATCATCTGATTGTCGATGTCGTGTCTTGGAACATCATCCTACAGGACCTAGAAGGGTTTCTATCATCATCTACCTACAGCCCTGTCAAGTCAGTCTGTTTCCAGACGTGGAGCTCCACACAACACAAAGAAGCTCGGAAGGCTTCGCTGGAGCGCGTATTCCACGATATCCCAGTCCCTCCATCTGACCACCGATATTGGGGAATGGGAGGTGTGCCGAATCTTCATGGCGACGCTGTCACAGAGACGATGACGATACCCAGTATCATATCAACCCTGCTCTCTGGTAATGACCATGATGTCGTCGACGTCCTGCTAGCATCCCTTCTATCATCCTTCCGCCAAACCTTTCCAGACAGGTTTTCGATGCCCCCTATATTCAACGAGGGTCATGGAAGGGAGCCTCCCGACGACACCATGGATTTGTCACGCACCGTTGGATGGTTCACTACTCTCTGTCCTGTCTTTCTCCCAGACATCATTCCCACTGAACACGACATCCTTGATGTTGTGAGTTGGGTGCGAGACTTTCGGAGAAAGCTTCCCGGCAATGGTCGACCTTACTTTGCTTACAGCATGTCGCCTGATACGGAGTCCTCGATCGAATTCCCCGTGGAAATTGCCTTCAATTTCCTTGGTCATACGCAGAACTCCGAAACAGAAAATTCCGTGTTTAGGTCTGTCGATGGAAGCATGTTGGATTCTTTGAGCTCGCAGTCCGACATTGGAGCCGACATTCCACGCTTGGCACTCATCGAGATTTCTGCTGTTTTCACTCACGAACGGCTCATCTTTGACTTTTCCTTCAACCGCCACATGGCACATCAGTCGTCTATCAGCAGATGGATCAAGAGCTGTAGGGAATGCATACAACGAGCAATCCAAATGTTATCTCAAGCCACCCGAGAGCCATCTCCGGATCTGTCTCTGCTTCCTCTGGCTTTCAAGCAGGAGTCACAGGTCACACAGACTCTCGCTGAGGTGGGCATCTCTCCCGACAACGTTGAAGCAGTATATCCATGCTCCTCGGTTCAGCAGGGCATCCTTTTGTCCCAGATCAAGGACCCTGGATACTACTCTTACTCCATCACATTTTCGGTTACATCCACACGATCCGGTGACGCGATCGACGTGCAAAGTCTATCAGAAGCCTGGAAGCGTGTAGTCCACCGTCATTCCACGCTTCGAACCGCGTTTGTCGACAGTACACTACAGGAGGACGCTATAAGTCAAGTTGTTCTGAGGAATCATGCCGTCAATGTCTCCATCGTCGAGTGTCCCTCCACAGACGTCGAACACAGGCTCAGAGGCCATTCACCACTCGGCCTTCCGAAAAGCCAGCCACCGCACCGTCTCACTATCTTCAACACTGCAGAAAGTACAGTGCTGTGCGTTCTTGAGATGAGCCATGCCATCTCCGATGGAACATCTATGCCAATTTTGTTCCGCGACCTTGGCCAGGCGTACGAAGGCACCCTGGATACTGCCAACCTTGCCGTTTACAGGGACTATGTCTGCTTCTTGCAGCGAGGTGGAGGCTCCGATGCCGCCACGTACTGGAAGGCGTATCTGGACGGCGCTGAGCCATGTTGCTTACCTCTGCTGACAGACGGGACTACAGCGCCCAGGACTCTTCGAACCCTTACACAAGATATTTCTCATGTCGCCGAAGTTCAAGCGCTCTGTAATAAGCGAGGCATCACTCTATCGAACCTCCTACAGCTGGCATGGGCACTGGTACTCCAAGCTTACACAGGCCTTGACGACGTGTGCTTCGGATATTTGGTCGCTGACAGAGATGTACCCATCAGTGGCATTGACGAGGCAATTGGCGTATTTATCAGTATGCTCGTCTGCCGCGTCCGCCTCGATCCATCCACCAGCCTCGACAATGCCCTGCGAACCATCCAAGAGGATCTCGCCACGGCTATGAACTACAAGAACGTCTCGCTTGCCAACTTCCAGCACGCCGTGGGGATCTCCAACGAGCCTCTCTTCAACACCGCCTATTCCTTCCAGCGTAGATCAGCGTCCAAAGATATGGCAACAGGTCCCATTTCGTTCGACGTCAGAGATGCGCAGGACCCTAGTGAATACGACATGACTGTCAACGTCGAAGTCTGGGACTCGAATGTGGAACTACAGTTATGTTACTGGCAAGACAGAGTCTCAGCTGCGCAGGCCGCCAATATTGCTTCCACATTTGACAAGATTCTCTCCTCGATCGCGACGTGCGACACGGCACTTCCGGTTGGCCAACTGGACATTCTCAGTGACCATGGTAGACAGCAGTTGCTGTCGTGGAACAACGCTGAGCCCGAGGTCTTGAACGACTGTGTGCATCACGTCTTTGAGGATAATTGTCAACGACTACCAGACCATACTCCCGCCATCGACGCATGGGATGCCGCATTTACCTACCCTGAGCTCGATGCAGCTGCTTCGCGATTTGCGCAGTACCTCGTCTTTCTCGGCGTCGGGCCTGAGATGTACGTCCCACTCTGTTTCGAAAAGTCAGCATGGACCGTCGTTGCCATGATGGCATTACTCAAAGCTGGCGGCGCTTTTGTTCCTCTGGATCCTACTCATCCACCCGACCGTATCAAGTTCTTGGTCAGCAATGTTGACGCCAAGCTCATCATCTGCTCAGCATCCTTGAAGGCCAAGTTCGACAGCCTGGATCTTCCCGCTATTCCTCTCGGCAAGGAGACTATGTCGTTGCTGCCTCCAGTGTTGCCGAACTCGCCCAAGATCACTGTTCGTCCTGACAACGCTGCCTACATCATCTTCACCTCGGGAACAACAGGTGTTCCCAAAGGGACGATCATTGAGCATGCATCCTTCACCACCGGCGGCACCGCTCATGCCAAGGCCATCTTGATGACATCCTCCTCTCGCGTGCTGCAGTTTGCGTCGCACACATTCGATGCTAGCGTCATGGAGATACTGTCCGCCTTGTTAGTGGGCGGCTGTATCTGTATCCCCAACGACCAAGACCGCATGAACGACTTATCAGGCGTCATTACCAAGTTCAACGTGAACTGGACCCTGCTCACGCCATCCGTCGCGAACCTTCTCAAGCCGGGAAGTCTTCCTACCCTCAAGGTCCTCGTCACCGGTGGCGAGGCAATGTCTAGAGACCATATTACAAAATGGGCTGGTCATGCCGCTCTCGTGAACGCTTACGGCCCTAGTGAGACGTCGGTCATCGCTGCAACGAGTAAGAAGGTCGATCACGACGGGAATATCACCAACAGTGACCCAGGGACCATCGGCCACACTGTTGGTAGTCGTTCTTGGGTCATAGATGCGAGAAACCACCATCGTCTAATGCCAATCGGCGGCATCGGTGAACTACTCATCGAAGGGCCCATCGTGGCCAGAGGCTATCTTGGTAACGAGTCAAAGACGAAAGAGGCATTCCTAGAACCTCCGTCTTGGCGTACAGGAATGAAGCTCGAGGGGGTTGGCGTTAGTCGTATGTACAAGACTGGTGATCTGGTCATGTACAACTCGGATGGATCTCTCAAGTACGTGTCACGCAAGGACACGCAGATCAAACTCAATGGACAACGTATTGAGCTTGGCGAGATTGAGTATCATGTCCAAGCTCACTTACCTGACTACGTTCAAGCCGCTGTTGATATAGTTGTTCCGCAGAGCAAGACGTCTACCAAGGCATTGGCAGTCTTCTTCACCAGCGACGATGATGTCGATGACACTCTTACCCAAGAAGTTGATCCGCTTCTTGCAAGCATGTCGAGTGCTTCGACTGACCTTGCCCAGATCCTCAAGTCAGCTCTCAGGAATGCACTGCCAACGTACATGGTACCTACCATCTATATCCCGCTGGCTAAGATGCCATTGACTTTGGCTGGGAAGCTCGATCGCCAGAGGCTCAAGGCCATTGCCAAGTCTATACTGCCTCAGCTGATGGCTTCCTATAAGCTCTCGGGGGCCTCCCGAACCGAAAACCTTCCTACCACGACAATGCAGCGCAAACTGCAGAAAGCCTGGGCCATAGTCTTGAACATTTCCATCAACCAGATCAGCAAAGACGATAGCTTCTTCAGACTCGGCGGTGATTCAGTCGACGCCATGAAGCTCGTTGCGGCGGCTAGGGCGGAAGGCCTTCTCATTACTGTCATGGCCATCTTCAGCAACCCTGTACTGTCAGACATGGCAATGTCCTGCAAACACGCAGAAGAAGCTCTTGTCTCAAGCGTAGACCCGTTTTCGCTTCTTTCAGGCATCGAAGACATTTCACTGCTTCTACATCAGATTGCAGGTCGATGCGGGGTGGAGGAGTGTCAGATTCTGGATGTCTACCCTTGTAGCTCCCTCCAAGAGGGTCTTGTTGCCTCTACTCTGCAACAACCAGGGGCATATGTCGCTACTTATGTTTTCGAGCTTCCTTTGGACATCTGCATGGATCGTTTCAAGCTCACTTGGCAGAATACTGTTGATCGAGTTGACATTCTGAGAACGCGTATCGTGAACACGCCGCTCAAGTCATATCAAGCTGTTGTTGCTCCTCATGACATTGAGTGGGAGCATCATGACGACCTTCAGTCTGCTACCGCAGAGGCTCGATCTGTACCCGATCACAATGGAGCCGTTCTAACCCGCTACAGTATTGTCAAGGCGCCTGATGATGGGCCTTGCCACTTTGTTTGGGTCGTCCATCACGCACTATACGATGCGTGGAGTATGCCTTCTCTACTCAGGCTAGTGTCTCAGTTCTACCATGGAGACACTGCTCATGAACGCGTGGTCCCATATGCCAACTTCATCAAGCACCTCGCCGACGCTGACGTCGAAGCCTCAGACGAGTTCTGGAAGGCTAGGTACCAAAACGCTTCGACCGTATCCCATTTCCCCAAGGTCTCCTCGGCGCCCACCGCGCAATCATGCCATGAGGCTCACACACATACGATCCAGTACAGTAACAACGGCCTTGGCATGGACATAACGATCCCAACGATCGTCCGGGCGGCATGGGCGCTTGTACTAGGGTCTCAAACTGGCTCTGACGATATCGTCTTCGGCGAGACCTTGTCTGGACGCGACATTGCCCTCGACCATGTACAAGACATCCTTGGACCGACATTAACCACGGTGCCGTCACGAGTTCAGATCGATCGTAACAGTTCCACTGGCGATCTCTTGACAAGTCTTCATCAGCGAGCGACAGAGGTGATTCCCCATCAACACTCGGGTCTACAACGCATCAGACGCCTTAGCGATACCATGTCCGTTGCCTGTGACTTCCAGAACCTGCTGGTCATACAGTCATCCGACCAAGGAACGGGCCAGAATGACTTGCTGAACTCAATCCAACACGACAGTAGCCAGCAAAGCTTCTTCACATATCCACTTGTTGTCGAATGCTCCATCGAGTCGCACGAGGTCGTCTTGACGATTCACCACGATAACAATGTCATCTCGACTTGGCAGGCGCAGCGAATCGCCCATCAGTTCGAGACGCTTGTGGGACAACTCAGTGATCTATCATTTCTAGAACCCAGCCGCAAGGTATCAGAACTTCAACTCTACAGCCAAGAGGACGTGGAGACGATCAGAGGATGGAACGACCGAGTTCTGGAGTGTTCAGAAGAAAGCATACCGGACTTGTTCTGGCGGTCGGTAGCAGCTAAGGGCAATGACACCGCCATTCGCGCCTGGGACGGTCAACTTAGCTACGATGATCTTGCCCAACACGCCTCACACCTCGCCAGGATACTCGTGCAAAAGGGCGTACGCGCTGATGAACTGGTTCCATGCTGTATGGACAAGTCCCTCTGGACGACAGTCTCGATGCTCGCTGTGATACTCGCCGGCGGCGCAATCGTTCCCATGGATCCTGTGCATCCTTCCGCTCGCCACGCCGAGATCACACGCGACTGCAAGGCCCGTGTTGTGTTATGCGCGCCGCAATATCAAGAGCGCTTTCGGGGTCTCGCCGAGTCTGTCGTTTTAGTTGACGCTGACCTATTCACGGCTAAACTACCTTGCCAACAACTTTCCAAGCAGGAACTTCCAGTTGTGGCACCCCGAGGCGCCGCGTTTGTCATCTATACCTCCGGCAGTACCGGAAAGCCGAAAGGCGTTGTCATTGAACACGGTTCCTTCGTCACTAGCTCCAGCGCTTTCATGAAACGCATGAACATGTGTCCGGCATCGGGTGTACTTCATTTTGCGTCCTACGCATTCGATATTGGCATGGGAGAGACATTTGCTCCGCTGACTTGTGGTGCTTGTGTCTGCATTCCCAGCGAGGAGATGAGGATGTTGGATCTCGCAGGTTCTATGAACACGCTTGGTGTCACTTGGGCATTCCTGACGCCCTCGCTCGCGAATCTACAGGACCCCTCCAAGTTCACCACGCTGAAGACACTGGTCTGTGGAGGAGAGACTCTTACCCCCGAAACGGTGAGTGCCTGGGGAAACAAGGTCGAGTTGATCAATGGCTACGGACCAGCAGAGTGCACCATGTTTGCCGTCGCCAACAACGCCGTGTCTACTTCCAAGGATCCCGCGAATATTGGGCACGCCATGGATGGCAGCCACACTTGGGTCGTTGATCCACGAGATCACAACTGCCTCGTCCCCGTAGGCTGTGTAGGAGAACTCCTCATTAGCGGTCCCATTGTAACCCGTGGGTACCTGAACGACCAGGAAAAGACGGCTGCATCGTTCATTGAGGACCCAGCGTGGATGAACCTCTTCACGAGCGAGTCTGTGCGCTTGTACAAGACAGGCGACTTGGTCAGATATTGTCCTGATGGGTCCCTCGATTATCTAGGACGCAAGGATCATCAAGTCAAGCTCCACGGCCAGCGCATGGAGCTCGGTGAGATTGAGGCTCGTCTTGAGTCTGACCCGCGTATTCGCCAGGTCTTGGTCAATCTACCCAGAACTGGTACATTCAAGGGCCATCTGGTTGCCATCGCTTCTCTCCAGGATCTTGTACCGACTGAGTCAACCCTTCCTACGGCTGGCTTCGTCCCTATTCCCGATTCCGCCATGGATGTTGCACGAACACAGATCTGCGCGATCCAACACGATCTGACCGCGACACTTCCACCTTACATGATTCCGTCAGTCTGGCTCGCCGCTCAAAGCATTCCCCTATTACTGTCTGGCAAAATCGACAAAGCCAGTGCGAGCAGTTGGCTATCAGATGCAGATGCGGACTTTTGCAGGGTCACCATCGACTTGGACCATGGACAAGATACTGCCGACGCAGAAGTTACCCCCATTGGCCAACAGCTCAGGCGTATCTGGGCATCAGTCCTCAACATGTCAGAGACGGAAACGCCTATGAACCGTTCTCTCATTTCCCTCGGCGGCGACTCCATCATGGCGATTCAAGTACTCACACGCTGTCACGACCAGTCTATTTCATTGACTATTCAGGACATCATGAGCGCCAAAGGAATTTCTGAGCTGGCGAGTGTCATTGCCGCTCAAGAACACCGAGTGTTCGACCACTACGAGGAAGATGACGATCAAGCATTCGAGTTGTCGCCAATCCAACGCCTCTTTTTCAACAACAGCGCCAATAATGATCGTGGAGATCATTTTAACCAAAGTCAACTGTTGTCCATCAACAAGGATGTCGATGTATCCAGCCTCCGACATGCTCTTGTTGCTCTTGTCGAAAGGCACCCGATGCTTCGCGCGCGGTTCAATAAATCGTCTGATGGGAAATGGAGACAGCACATCGTCTCGCGTATCGAAGAGTCGTTTACCTTCCACCACCACGAGGTCGCTTCAGAGCCTGACATGATTCCAATCATAGCTGCCAGCCAGAATAGTATCGATATTTCTGGTCCCGTCTTTGTGGTCGATCTATTCACGCTCTGTGCTGGATCTCAAGTACTGTCACTTGTAGCTCATCATCTAGTCGTCGATATCGTTTCATGGATTAATATCATCCATGATCTCGAGGCACTATTGACCTCCACCTACTCGACACCCACCAAGCCCCTCTCGTTCCGCAGATGGAATGCTCTACAGATCGAACACGTCAATTCCCTCGGCAAGCACACATCACTTCTGCCCTTTGCTGTACAGCCTACCGACTTGGACTTTTGGGGCATGTCAAAGATAGCCAACGTCTACGGAGACATGAAGCAAAGGTCTTTCGTCATTACAGAGACTGATGTCGTCTCCTCCATACTGGGTGACGCGCACAGAGCTCTCAAGACTGAACCACTCGATCTATTCATCACAGCGATCCTCAAGTCATTTGCACAGAGCTTCGATAGCCGGGAATTACCAACATTGTTCAACGAGCGTCATGGCCGTGAACCTTGGGATCACACCATTGACTCTTCACAGACCGTCGGATGGCTCACCTCGCTCTGCCCTGTGAACATGTCACGAAAGAGTCTTGATGACGGCGATGAAGTCGACCATGTTCGCCGGGTGAAGGATGTCCGCCGCAGCATTCCCAACAATGGCAGACATTACTTTGCGCATCGCTACCTCGCCGATTCAGACAATGATGAACCAATGGAGATTTTGCTCAACTACCTTGGTCGCACTCAGCAAACAAAGCACGGCGATTCTTTCTTCAGAGCCGTTGACTATCCATTTACGGAGCAAGAGTCTCTGGCTATCTCCGACGTCGCACCCGAGACCTCTCGTCTAGCCCTCTTCGAGATTTCTATATCCGTCCTTGACGCGGGCATTGGGTTTACTTTGATGTACAACCGCCACATGCTTCACCAAGACGGTATCGAGAAGTGGGTGTCCAACTGCAAGGAAACCCTAATGAACACTACCAGAAGACTTGCCGAGACCCCTTCTGCTCCAACACTCAGCGACTTTCCTCTCTTACCCATCAGCTACACGGATCTGCACGAGATCATGGCCACACATCTCCCCCAAGCTCATGTCTCATTTGACATGGTAGAGGATATGTATCCATGCTCGCCTATGCAGACGGGCATATTGCTCAGCCAGCTCCTCGATCCATCGCAGTATCTGTTCCACGTTGTTCTTCAGCTCACTCTTTCCAACGGTTCTCCAATCGACACTGAGAAGCTCGTCCAGGCTTGTCAGAGAGTCATTGAGCGCCATCCATCATTGAGAACCATCTTTATTGATAGCCTGCGTCAAGGTGGCTCATTCGATCAAGTCGTTTTGAGGCCTTTTGAGTCTCGTGTCATCACTATCAAGTGTCGGGAGATCAATGTCATGGCCGAGCTGAACTCCAGGTCACTCGGTGAGACCAACAAGAGACGTGATAGCCCTATGCTCCCATATCAGATCACCATTTGCGAAACACCACAAGAAAATGTTTTCATGAAGCTTGAGCTGAACCACGCAGTTACCGACGGTGCTTCAACATCGATCCTCCTCCATGACATCTCCAACGCCTACAACAATAACTTACCTCTGACCCGAGCCCCTTCCTACAAGGAATACATCAAATACATCTCCAACCAATCCACCACTTCAAGCCTTGACTTTTGGAAAGGCTATCTTTCAGCTTCACAACATACTGGATTTCCGACACTCAACGCAGACCTAATGACTGACCGCCGCCTACAGTCTGTTGCAGTCCAGTTCGACCGTTTCGCAGAACTACAATCACTCGGTTCCAAACTCGGGGTGACATTCTCAAATATCATCATGGTGGCATGGGCCCTTTTACTTGGAGTCTATACAGATCGCCAGGACGTATGCTTTGGCTATCTAGCCTCTGGACGCGATGCCCTTATCGATGGCGTAGATGGCATTGTCGGTCCTCTCATCAACATGCTCGTGTTCCGTTTCCATTTCACGACTGAGACTCCTCTCAAGATACTCTTCTCCACCGCTCGAGATGACTACATGGCCAGTCTGCCGCACCAGCACTTCTCTCTTGCTCGTGTTAGCCACGCCTTGGGACAAGCAAAGCGGGGCTTCTTCAACACGGCCGTGTCTATCCAGAACGCCGGTGTCACAAGTGTCTCCGAGCCCGACTCTCTTACCTATGAAGCTATAGATGCCTATGACCCCAGCGAATACGCAGTCACTCTCAATGCCAATGCTACGCGAGGTGACGAAGGCATGGTCATCCGGTACTGGACCAACATACTCTCAAGCTCGCAGGCCCAGGACCTCGCCGTGAACATGTCAGAGCTACTCAACGATTTCATCGATCACAGTGAGAACACTCTTGTCCATCTTCGATTATTACAGAACTCACCGCTGGCTCGCAATACATATGAACAATTGTCCGAGATTGACGGCTCGACGTCCGAACATGACGAGAGGAACCACCAACCCAAAGCAAACAGCTCAGGAATCAGTGCATCCTCGACCTTGATTGACGTCGGCGACGCAGCCTCCATGTCATCCAACATGTGCAACTCATTCTTCCGCGACAGAAAACATCTCCATAACAAACTATCTGCACTATGGAGAGATAGTCTCGAGTATGATGGTTGCGCAATCTCACCTACCGACAATTTCTTTGAGTCTGGCGGTGACTCTATTATCGCCATGTCCATGGTGGGCAATGCAAGAGATTTGGACTTGCCACTCACTGTGTCTGATATCTTCAAGAATCCCGAGTTCGGTTCCTTGTTGGATTGTCTCAATGACAAATCGTACAAGGATAGTGACAAGGCTTCCAGCCACGGCCAAGTGGACATCTCGACCTCCAAGAAGGATAGATACATCACAAGTGACCAACCTTACAGACCCCTCTCAATGCTTGAGGCAGATGATGCTGAAGAGTTCGTTCAAAACCACGTCTGCCCTGTTGTAGGCGTCTCCCGAGCCAGCATTATCGACGTGCTCCCAACTACCGACTTTCAAGACCAAGCCATTCACGGAAGCCTACTCGAGTCACGATGGCAACTCAACTACTTCCATCTGGACTCTTCAGGCTCGCTTGACATGGCGCTACTATATGAGGCTATTACAAACGTCATGGCCGCTTACGACATCTTTCGCACCGTCTTCGTCCCTCATCATGGCCGTTACTTGCAGGTCATCCTCCGCCATGTCCAACCCACGATCATCGTCGAAGATGTTGAGTGCATAGATCAATTCAATTCCGAGCTTCAAGTGGCCCATCAGCACGAGGTTCCGCATCCCCAAGAACCCTCGCTCCGTTTTATAGTAGCGCGACACAAGTCATCAGAACGCCATCGAATCTTCATCAGGATATCTCACGCTCAATATGACGGCGTGTGTTTCCCGACTATCCTACAGAGTCTGAAGGCCTCATTTGATGGAGAATCTATCCATCCCACGCCCTCATACGCAAGCTACATCCAGAGGGTGTTGGGTACAGACAAGCAACGATGCTATGCGTACTGGAGGGCCCTTCTGAGGGATTCCGCTCCCACCAACGTCATCCAACGACAGCGTACATCTTTGCAGACAAGCCCTACCCGAGTATTGAGAAAGGTCGTGTCTACACCCTCGCTCGCGTCAGTCAACATCACAACCTCAACTGTCATCAAAGCTGCCTGGTCAACCGTATTGGCAAAAGTCACAGGGAAGACTGACGTCATCTTCGGCAACGTTATAAGCGGGCGCAATGCCAACAACATACCTGGGATCCAAAGCATTGTCGGTCCCTGTCTGAACGTGGTTCCCGTCCGTGTTCACCACCAACTCTCTTGGACCGTTCTGGATCTTCTTCAATACATCCAAAACCAGCAGGTGGACAATATGCCGTACGAGACACTGGGATTCAGAGAGATCATCAACAAGTGCACTGACTGGGATCATGATGGAATCAATGGTTTCTCTACTGTTGTTCAGCATCAGAGTATGGCGCGAACAGAGAGTTTCGCAATGGGGGGAAACACGTACCAAGTTGGTGTGATGGGTTCGCAGGAAGACTGCGCTGATCTCAGTGTTGTGACAACGCCTCAAAATGTGGGCAGCACTGAAGTTTGTTTGGTTTACAATGGAAATGGAGATGTAAGCAAGGAATTGACGGAACAGATGTTTGAAAGTCTGTGCGAAAGGATTTCAGTATTCACGCAGGATCCCTATGCCTTACTTTAGTACTCTGGTAGATTGCAGGTTAGTGAGGCGAGGTGTCAGTTAGTTGCGTCACTTTATTGTCTTTTCACACTAAATATTATGTTTTCAACACCCAACTTGAACCTATTTCTGGATGAGTGAATCTTTTACAATAATAAGCAAACTAGAAGGTCAGAATCAGAAGGACGACAACAGCTAAGACTACAGAGATGTAGTTCATATCACCAAGCCCGACACGCAAGGTTTCGGGGGAATGGGTCCCGTCAAAGTCCCGTTATTACCCTACAGTTCACCAGTGTATGAGTGGTGCAATCTGTCAGACGTCCCAGCGCATATTAATCGGCCTGATAAATCATCCTGGCGTAACAAACTCCTCCTCAACGTCGATTGTGTGAGATAATACTGTAAATGCTACTCGGCGTTTATAGCATTGATACCAATCCGCTGGTACCCACCAATCGTTTCGACTGGCTCATCAACTTAGTGGGTAAGTGGGAAGCCGAGACATCATCGACAACTAAATTATAATCGAACCGGGTCTCATATAGAGAAAATTGTTTAAATCTTTTGTTTTTATTTATGTAGCTGGTAATCAGTTCAAATAGCAATGTCGTTCTATTTTATTACTTTAATACAGAACTCATCACATTCAAATGACGACATCTTCACCTATCCTGGCCCTAGCTAAAGGGAAAGCGGGATCTTTTTTCCGACCTCTGACGCTGAAGTAAACAAGCTCGCTTCCCCGCGTTTTCCTCCCTTCTCTTCATTACATCATTGTACAACCAATAACTTTTTATCATCTATCAATTAGCCAAAGATATTAAAGTCTTCGGTAAATTCATCTGCAGCGGACAAGGAGACTCCAGTACAATGAGGCTGATATGAGCTAGAACACCATTCATCAACATGCCTCACTTTAGCTTCTTAGGAGAGACCTCGACTTCGGCCGACACTATCATTCAGATGTTGAATGAAGATAGCCAGACTCAGCAAGACGAAATGACAAAGAACTGGCGTGACCATAAGCTGCAGGAACTGAATTTCGTTGGAACACTTGTATGTGACTTTCTACATCCTCTCCTCTAGTAACCACTCACTAAAACTCTAAACAGGGCGCTCTTCTCGCAAGTTGTCTTAGCACAACAGGTTCCTGGCCAGATGTCCTCCCCAACGGCCGCAACAAGCCCTGGTCAGTGCGAACCATGTGGTTCAGCGGCCTCGTGTTTGCCCTCTTCTCAGTAGTGATTGCTGGCGTTCAGAGCATGAGACTACACCGCCTCTCTGCTCATCCCGACGGCCTCAGCTTGATCCGAAACAGCCTCGGTCGAAAACGGGAATCTGATATCAAGGCTCGACCTAGCTGGCTGCAGGTATACGCTTGGGAATTCAGCCTTGCTTTTTTAGTCCTAGCCATTTTTTGCATGGTGATCGGATTGACGATTCTGTTATGGGCTGGCACTGAGTTCGGGCCTTCCAAGTCTAGAGAGGATGGCTGGTGGGATGGTAATTCCAAGGTAAGTGATGTTCTCCATGTCACTTTATTCTACTAATACCAGCGCGTTTAGATGGCGGTGACCTTTACAATTGTCCTCGGATTGGCGTCTTTAATCTTGGTCCTATCACAGTCTGCTCTGTCAAAAGGTAATGCAATCAGACTATAACAAGAAATTTCTAGCGGTCTCTGAGGTATAGAAAATGTCAAAGGAAAGTCATCAAGGTCCAAGGGAGCTATTCAACAGCCTGGTTCGGCTGCTAACCATTGCAGCAGAATAGTGAAATTCTAGTGCCTATAATAGCCAGAACCAAAAACTATATTACTTGGTTATTGATATTAAGTAAAGCCTTGCTTCGTATATCTTACATTATAAAAATGGTAGTTATAAACAGTTCTCGGTCCTGGATGACGAGGCATTTAAAATCTCAATTGACTAGCGAGTTTATGGAAGAAATCTTAGTTGCAGGAGCATGAAAGAGGAAAACGGGGTACATATGACAGAAAACTCCTTGGAAGATTATAGGGTTCTATACTACCAAGAGTGTGTTCATTGCAGCAACGGGAAATCATTCAGGCGGTCAGGAGGTAACAGGAATGCGAGTAGGGCAGTGCAACAAGGAGCACAGATCACATAATATATCATTAAATCGGCTGCGAGTTGGAATAAGGAGAATGAAAGTCTACCTGTTAGTTCTCTTGTATCAAAATAGATTATAGGTATAATTATTAAAAAATAGTGTGGACTTCCAGGCGAAAAATGGCTCAATTCTCCGACCCCATGCACTTCAGCCATGACTCCAAATGAGCAATGACATAAGCAGCTCCAGGCTCGTCAACAGATGTTGGATCCTCAAAAACACTCCTCATGTCCTCTCCGAAGTGGCGAAATTTGTTTGCCACGCCCTGCATTTCTTCTAAAATATCCGTCGCCTCCTCACCATGATAATTAATGCTGGCTAGTATATGTAAGAACATTGCTAGCGCTGCGTTATACTCAGTCGTACTATATACTTCCGCGAAGCAGCCTATGCGAAAAAATTGCGATATGGCACTCGATCCTGGCGGGATGAGGTAAGTATTGACCAGCGAAGTCAGTGATACAGATGTGCGTTGCTTTGGGAGAGCTACAACGAATTTGCCACGACGTCCTTGACTAGAGGACGGCGATTCTTGTATGATTTCTTGCAACATCGCATAGGCGTACTCTATCCCGAAATTAGTTCGTAAGCGTAAATCTTGTTCTATGAAATGACATAGAAGCCGCTTCCAAACAAGGTTCCGGATAGCCTCTGGTTTCACAACATTCATCGATGTCGCTATCTGAACAAGTACAACGAACGCCTCAACTGGCTGCGATAGAACTGCCTTGAGATAGAATTTGTTTCCCAGGCATGCAAAGAAGGCGACCTGTTGCGGCGGAACCACATTGTTGACTGCTGATGGAAGACTAGTGACGAGCTCTGGGCTGGCGTTTTGGGGTACGTGGATCCCTGGGAGTCGGGAGAGTTCGTCTCTGCACCACTTGAGGCTCTTTGAGCGTGCCAGACTGGGGACGTTTTCAATTTCGGTGCAGATAGTGGCGAGGAAGACAGACAAGACAGCACTATCGTGGAAACGATGTCTGAAGACCCCTGCGAGTGTCTGCCTCCATAGCCTTCGATTCTGCTTGTCTTGGAGCGATACAAGTGGCAGTGCTGCAGCGATCCGATGGCTGGTTTGAAGAGGGTTGACTTGCTTGTTCATCTTGAGGAGGAGGAATGCGCAGCCATCGCAGCATGTGAGCGGAAGAATGATGTCAGCCTCTGGGCAATTTCCCAGCGCCAAGGGACACTTCAGCTGGAGCATTTGGTTAGGCAATGGAAGGTATGGAGTTTTGTTGTCCTTTGGGCTCGTTCGCAGTAGCAATGTTTGGATCGAATTCGGCTCTCGGCATAACGGACAGGTAGCGTATGCCCATGACCGTGCAGCTTTTGCAAGCTTCCGATTGCCCTTGAAGCCAGCAAGAAAGAGTGCATTGTCGACATCTTGTTTGTCCAACTTCTTTGGTTGAGCAGATGCCGGAAGCTTCTTATTGTCTCTCCCAGTCTTTAATTCGCTAGCGGGGTACCAAAAGGTGTCAGCTGGAGCGAGACTTGGATCATTTGGCAAAGGGTCATCTAGTATCCCTATGGCGGACTGGACCTCTCGTAAGCCTTTGGTGACACGCCTAAGTGCCGCCTGTTCCATCTCCACCTTGGCTTCGAAGTTGGCCCAATTTCTCTTATTCTGAAGTCGGACTGACGCGCGATTAAAGTCTAGGTGGCTTGTGCCATCTATATGCATGGATTTGGACCAACGAGGAGATGTGATAGATGTCAAACAAGACCAAATGTCTTTGTGGCGAGTATTTGGTGCTCTCAGCTCTTGCTCAGCAGCCATCAATAGGAATGTCATGAATGTTATCCCTCGGGAGTCGACATCGTCTCTCTCTATGGTCAAGCTCTCTCTTGTCGTTGTTCTGCGAAGGCTCTCAATCCACAGCTTCACTAAGAATCCTTCGCCTCTCGCTCTGGCCACCACCATTATGGCATCGAGGGCAGAATTGTCTGATACCAGCTGAAGTTTATCCTGGCCGGACATGGAGTCGTTGTAGATGGACTTCATATCGAACACCTTGCCGTAGGGCAGGGCCACCTCATCTTTGGAGAGTCGAATTGGCTCGGGAACTCGAACCCTCAGCAGCCTATCGTAGGAGGTTTGGGGAAAGTCCGTCCATTTTGTTCCACTGAACCACTTGAAGTAAGAGCCCCTCGGAAGCAAACTGGTGAAACATCCTTTGGCTTGAACGACGAATGCCTCGTTACTCCACACGTCGTGGAAAAGAACCGCACAGTGTGGCGATGGTGCACAGATAGACATGCCAATTGAGAGTTTGCTTCGAGAAGGAGGGCGAGACCTGGTTCCAAAGACAATTATGACACATGGAGTGCCGTGTAATCCCGCTTCGGCAATGTTATTTGTAAAAGCATTGACATGATCCTCTTCAATCACGCCATCCGTCATGAAGAACCAGATCTTTGACTGTTCAAGGCATCTTCGGCCAAGGCGATTTTCAAAAATGCTCGATGGGTTTGATCCAACGCTATGTTGAAGGTTTCCAACTAAATGTGCAGGTACTGGGTCGTGAGCTTGACGATCCCAAGGTACGATGTAAGACTGGTCTGCCAGCTGCTTGGACTCAAGCTTCGAGGTTATATATGAGATCATGTTCTTTTCTTGCTGGAATATTCTCTCGCTTGTACTAGAGACGTCCATTGCGAAGATAAGTGGAAGGTTCTGAAGCTGCGCTGATGTATGGACGGAGTTAGGTGACTGTAATGTGTCGTCCAATCCTCTTGTAAGAGCCTGCGCTACCTGGGGAGAGCCTTTTAGGTGCATAGGAGACAGCGCTTTTGGAGACAGCGCTTCTGGAGGACCCTCAGAACGTTCCATTGGATCTGGACGAGGCGAAGTGGTTACATCGAAGCTTACAGCCGGACGTGCACACTCTTTCCCTGGTTGGTAGCACTCCGATATCTGTTTTAAATTCGCTGCGTCGCCATCGGGAAGTTCTAGCGATGTTAGGTTGTCCTTCAAATGTTCATAATGCACTGGGAGGCTGGTACCTACCGTCAACTTGGCTTTGTCGTAGAGACTGTGAACATAGATCGTTACGATTGTGGGAGAGAAGCATGGCGATACTCTGTTAACAACGGAAAATGATCGACCTTCGGTGGGCGTATTGAAATCTTCGGTGCTCAGCCGCTGAATATCTAGTCAGTCTGCTCCATTCCCTTTGCGAAATGGAGGAAGGGGGAAGATTGCAGTGTGTAGGAAGCTTTGCTGCCTCTATTGGGGCCATTTTACCAACAGGGATAGCAGAAACTCTTTACACCGTCGATTGCCGGTGCCTTCAAGTTTCAGCTTGAGACACACATTACATACAGAACCTCATTTCACTCTATCGCCACGGTGAATGGAGGCGTGCCGTAGCTGAGAAGGGTTGTCAAGGCATTGTGTTGGTTGACCTTCCCTGATAATTTAAGATACATTCTTGGGATCCGTGATCTAATCAATGCATAATAAGAGGACACGTGAAATAACCTTCGATGAGAACTACTGAGTAGGCTGTTGGTTCCTGAACGATGGGATGGAATGCTATAGCTCCACATATTGTTTCACTGCCTTGAACAGGAGTAGTTGCTAGATCTGCGAGATTGGAAATCCGCCCTTGCATCTGCCACACCTGAACTGTCTAATTTAGCTCGTTTCAAGAAGAAACAGGAGTCTAACAACTCTTCCGATCGGCAGATGCCGAGAAAGCTGGGGGAAATTAGAACCCATTATTTAGACTCTTTTAATAATTTATAAGAGAAAGGAATATTTGCCTCGTCAAGAAAAACTTTACTAAATACCTAACGCAATATGTGATTTAAGCTCAGTATCTAGCAGCCACCTTGGCTTCACCTATGGGTGTGAATGGAACACTACCAAGCCTGAACGCCTTGTCTTGATACAACTTTGCCAACCTCCTTATCCCTTACCCCTTCCAAGACATCTCGAACAATCGCAGCTCCAATGGAAGGATCAATTGCACCTTGTGTTTTGTTCTGCTCTTGGCCAACACCGAGGCCGGTTGCCAGGTATCCAGGGCTAATGGCCCACACTTTGACTCCATCCTGACCAAGAAGCCGGAACCACTCCCTAATTATCAAGTTAGCTCTGCTCTTTCGTGCTGACCAGATTTCAAAATACCTCATCATCATGTTCATTGCAGTCTTGCTGCTTCGGTATGCGGGCAAATGGAAGTTATTCAAAGCCTTTGGCCAGCCTTTGCTGGGCGGCTTATTGATAGGCAAATCGGGATTCTCAGATCCAGTAAGAGAGGATGTACCGCTGGCAATGAACATGAGGCGGGGATCGCTGGACTCGAGAAGTAATGGGGCCAAGGTCCAAGTCAAGATATGGGTTCCCGTGACGTTCACATCATAGGTTTTATTCCACATTTCTCTCGCTGACATCTTGCCAGTAGTTAACTGTTGATCCAGTTGGGCACCTATAATTCAGACAAGTTAGAATTGTAAAAGGTGTTCTTAACATGGGGGTAATTTACCAGCATTGTTGATAAGGGCATCGAGTTTCCCGTACTTGGCCTCGATATATTCAAATGCGGAGGCAATAGAGATATCGTCTTCGATATCGAGTTGAAGTGCATGAAGGTGGCTGGAAGGAAACTCTTCCTTGAGGTTCTTGACGGCCTGCTTCGCCTTTTGAAGGGATCTACCTCCGACCAAGACCTCATAACCTCTATCGGAGCCGCAAATTGCTTTGACAATTTGGAAACCAAGACCGGTGTTGGCACCCGTCACAAGCACGAGCTTACGTCCGTCCATTTTGCTAGACTTTATGTTGCAGGATTGGATTCAAGAGTGAAAATGATGTGAACGGAACAAGCACGCAGACGGATTGACAGACAAGTAATAATTACCTTTGTGGCCTTGCATCAGATATATATAGCTGAAAATAAAGGATAGGCCCCGAAAAAGCAGTGTCATCCTCTTCGTCCTTCATTGAGATTATTCGTTAGCACTGGCCGGGATTTCCTTTCCCCACAATTTCTCGGCCATTAACTCCAATTGTGATGCCCGGCCGTAACTGTTGTCTCGGCCGACAATATCCGGTGCGGTTAGGTCCGGTCGGCAAAACTCAATCCCAGTTGACTTATAGCGCACTTGAGACTAGAGCTTCCGTAAAGCGCGCTCGGTTGTCGCGTCTTGTTATGTCCGCTCGAATAAACCTTAAATCACCAAGGCTCATCTTCTCTTGTCTAGCCAGGCCCTACAGTAAGTTCTACCGGGCCTGTGTCATTTGCAGCGGCTAGCTGCTTTGGGTAGGTTTTCATGTACATAGAGACCCTTGAATGCGCGATTCGCGCTATACTAATTGGCTGGTCTGGCCTTCTGCTGGGATGGCTAGTCAGCTAGGTTCAAACAAGCTAGATGTATGGTGCTAATACGTTAAATGATACTGGTATTGTTGTCTTTTGATCCCACTGATGACGAATCGGGCCAGAAAATGAAGAAGCAGCGGCATATGAATCAACCCGCCGGTATCTGAGACAGTCCGCTCGGACTCGGCGAAGAGGGCTTGGTCCTCTTCAGTAGGCCTACTAGAATAGTTGAGCAGCATAGTTGAGAGAATATAAAAAATCTGTTCTAATACCTATCTCGTCTTTTCCCTGTCGTTCTCAATCAATCTAGTCCAGCAAAACCCACCACCTGATCAACAAGCATCATGTCTGCCCAAACATCCAAGTCCATTTTTCTGTCCGCTCAGGGCAAGCTCCTCGTCCAGCCGGTGACAGAAACGTACACGGTTGAGGGCTCCCAATGCCTCATCCGTGTCGACTATTCAGCCATCAACCTCTGCGATTACAACTTCTTCTACATGGGACTCAATTCCTTCATCACCGGATTCGAGATGTCCGGTACTGTCGAGAAGACAGGCCCCGACTCAAGCTTCCAAGTCGGAGATGCCGTCTTTGGCATCTCGCCCGTCGTCATCCCAATGCCATCCTCACACGGAACTCACCAGGACTTGGTTGTCGCGAGGTCTGAGCTACTCTACAAAGTCCCAGCTGGTGTATCATCAAAGGATGCCAGTGTGATCTGCATGCCCGCACATACAGCGGCAGATGCCTTGTTCAATGTCATTAGCCTCAGGTTCCCAGCCGCTGGCGTGACTGGCATTGACCCTGTCGGCAAGGGAATTCTCATCTGGGGCGGTGCGAGCAGTGTTGGAATGATGGCCATTCAATTGGCCAAGGCTGCTGGGCTCCAGTATATCTTCGCAACAGCCTCAGCCAAGAATCATGACATCCTTCGAGAGTTGGGAGCCACCCACTGCTTCGACTACAGGAGCCACAGCGTGGTTGAAGATATTCAACAGGCTCAGAAGACCCTCGGCATTAGTTTAACCTTGGCCTTCGATACTGTCGGCAAAGGGGTCATGGGTCCTGCTGATGCTGACAGTCCCAGCTCTCCTGAGCTTACAAAGAGTGCATTGGGCTCTTCTGAGGGTCTTCGCTTGGCCTGCACGCTCCCGGTTCACCAAGACCCTGACTTCGGTATGTGTACGTCTTATCGGCCAAGCGGCAGTATGAACGCAATGGGCGCACCTCAAGATCCAGATTCAGCTATTCGTATACGCAAGATTATGGAGCATCTGTTATCTGTAACAGGTGGATGCTTGAGACTGCCTGTTGTCACAGTGGTAAAGGGCGCTGAGGCTGGTATTGAGGGAATCCGACGTGTTGCCGGAGGTGAAATGAGCTTGGAGAAGCTAACACTAAAGCATCCACTAGAATAGTTATAGGAGTTAAAATATGTTGAGGCCAGACTGAGACTTATAGTTTGTATGGTTTCTTTAGTTCATTTTATTTTACTGACTTTACCTTTACTCTTTAAATTCATACTGCACTATGGGTAGGTGCACTAAGTTGAACCCATTGTGGACTTAAGCCATCTAGTCTAGTCAAACACTAAGCCTATCAAGGATTAGCGCCCAATGGGGCAATGCATTGACCGAAAGACCCCTCATAGAAGTCTCTGCTCTATTCGTTCCTCGTCGTCATAAGTAGAATTTGTCCTGCATTAAACCATGAGGTCTGCTTCTAGGCTGAGAAAGCACAGGGAGCGCCTGGCTTGTGCAGCATGCAGGCAAAGGAAGTTCAAGTGTGACCGTGAAAGTCCCTGTGGCAGCTGTATTCGAAGGAGAGATACTACATCCTGCTCCTACGAAGTTTCCATCGATAGCGACCGTCTCCGCAGCACACAGGCCCAAGCGCGTCTTGAACACCTGGAGCACCTCGTCGGGTTACTCGCGGGACAGCGATCAACTACCACTATTGGAGTTCAAAATGGCACTCCGGTTACTGAGTTGCCTCACGATTCGGACACTGCGGAACACACAATCGCATCGTCGTCTTCTCGCTCCGACCAGGTTGAAAGCGGTGCAACGCACTGGTCAGCTATGCTGGATGACATACAAGCTCTAAGGTCTACACTTGATCCTATTGAGGGTAATGACATAGATGATGGAGAACCAAGTGCTCCTCAGGCAGACGTTGGAATGGGAATGGACGTCCTGTTCGGCGCTGGCCTTTCACAAGCCGTCAGCATTGAACGGGTACTCAATACTTATCTTCCATCACGAAGGAGCACCGACCGCCTAGTATCTACATATTTCCGCGTTCGGCTGTATATCACGCCATATATACATTCAGTGCAATATCAGAGGCAGTACGAGGCTTTCTGGAGCGACCCTGGCGCAGCCTCGCCACTTTGGATATCGACTCTCTTTTCAATTCTGTTCATCGCCGCCAACATATCCCGAACGGGCAAAGAAAACGAGATACCAGGTCATGGGTTTGCAGTTGCTGCCGCCCAGTGTCTCGCTCTGGGCGAGTATTTCCGTCCCAAGGCCTTCTGCTTTGAGGCACTCTTGCTTTATCTTCATTCACGCTTCATTACCTGTCTGGAGATATCTCCAGATATGGGTGCTCTTCTTAGCGTGCTTGCCCACATTGCCACTGTCTCAGGCTATCACAGACAGAGAAGCACCCCAGGTCTGAGTCCCTTTACAGCAGAGATGCGACGAAGGGCATGGAGTTCGTTCATGCAGCTTGATCTTCTGGTATCATTCCATCTGGGTGTTCCGTCGAGAATCACTTTGGCGGTCTCAGATACACGGGCTCCAAGTAATCTTCTTGACTCAGATTTTGATGAACACAGCGCTGAACTTCCCTCCTCACGGCCGGATTCTGAGCTGACTGGTGTGACATTTTCCATCCTCAAATACAAATTCATGACAATATTCGACAAGATTCTTCAACATGCCTTGTTAAACCCTTCACACGAGGCAATAGACGCTCGCATTGACTCCTTGGATACCGAACTCAACCAATTATACGGAAGCCTGCCGGAATTATATCGACCTCGGCCAATGGAGAATTGTATCATAGACCAACCTCAACTTATTGTCGCTCGCCTTTGTATCTCTTTTGTATACTACAAAAGCCTATGTGTTCTTCATCGTCCACATGTAACCAAACATTGAGAGAAGAGCATTCGGGAATGCTATTCGGCATCATCTGCCCTGGTAACTGACCTCCTACAAGTCTACGAGGAGTGTAAGCCTGGAGGCCAGTTGGATACTGAGGAGTGGTTCATGAAGAGTATCACCTGGCATGACTTTTTACTCGGTGTAACCACATTGTGTCTTGTGGTTCACGCAACAAGCCAGACCACGGAGGGATTTCATATTGATCAGCTGGGTGTACAGCTTCTGTTGAAAAGAGTCAGAACAATGATTCAAACTGAAAAATCGGAAGATGGATCAAGGGCTCGATCCAGAGTTTTATCAATAGTGGAAGCTACAATTTCTCGTCTAAGGGCGCAAAAAAGCAGCGAAGATATGGAAATAATGGCCGATATACAGGCGTCACCAAGTGGAACTGAGGGAGGCCCAATCACACGAAACTAACTGGGACTATCTCGACGAGCTGTTCGATACCTCTCATCATGAGATGTTTACCACATCGGAAGTATAAGGTCCAGTAAACGTAGTCTGCTACAGGCTGAAGCTATCCGGCTGCTGCTCACTGCTGGCGCGGACCCAAATGATCGTAATGTGTATGGGTAGAACGAACCTCAATAGGCCGCGTACTTGGGTGACGAGGGGGCGGTACAGGTTTTGTTAGAGGCTAGGGCAGATCCAGTTTTGCTAGACCTTCCGCAAAGCGCTGAGGTGTTGAGGAATATGGATGAAAATAAACATACGACTACAGGTGTTGAAAAATGTGGGTTTCTGTCTACACTGTAGATAAATATTAAAAGTGTTGTACTCTTAATATTCAATGCCTTGTGACTTATTAGTGACCCCTGCCTTCCCGGTGAATCGGTAACATCTCCCCAATGATTTAGATAAGGAAAGATCCAGAGCATAAAATGCGGGCTATTCGAACAACCAAGGTGCCAGGGACAATAGTAGCAATTTAGATAAGCAGCAAGTGGGAGACGTTCCAAGCGCAGACGCTAAAACGCGGGGAAGTGCACACAGTCGCTCCAGATTTCCAACTTGAGAAGTTCCTCAGATTACCCCGTCTATGATAGCTTATCTACCCTGTTGTGGCTGATATACATTCGCAAGGAGATTGGTCAATCTACGCGACCACGGTAAACGTTAAAACTTAGCTATCGCTGTTAGCGTTGGCAGCCAAGTCTAGACGCTCGGTAGTCGGAGACTCGGCGGTAGATTTGGTTCAAGTCGCCTGAACATTCTGGAATCGGCATAGTTTGTTTGACCTGAATGCTGCAGATAAGCAGATCTGCGATAGTGAATGTAAAGTTCTAAGCTCGAGTGCGAGCGTCATTTGTGCAAGCAAGGGTGAAACCTTTTTAGAGCAGTTTAAGGAAATGGGCATATATATCTCTTGAGGTCCGCTTTATCATCGCTGCCATACTCCGTAGCTCTGTGTCAATACTTGAGTGACACTCGAGACCTTTGTTCCTACCTAATCTCACTTCATCTCAGTTGTCATAATGGATGCTAAAAAGACTGAACTGGGCATCGCACCCGTTGAAAGCCACCGTCCTGGCTCCCTACTTGACACCGATAATAAACCGGTGGTCAATGAATTAGTTGAGAAGTACGGACAGACTCAGCGTGGTCTCAAGCCCCGTCACGTACAGCTCATGGCCATCGGTGGCTCAATCGGAACTGGACTATGGGTAAGCCAACCATCAATTCTATCCATAACGAAAGGCTAACGAGAACCAGGTCGGTATCGGAGGCTATCTAAGTCAAGCGGGACCGCTGTCTCTTCTTCTAGGGTACACATTCTGGGGTATCTTCTTCATCTGGCCCACGTACTTGTGCGTAGCGGAAATGATGGCATATCTCCCCGTTCGCGGCTCCATTTTTGAACTTGCCTCTCGCTTCGTCGAACCAGCTGTTGGCTTCAGCTTGGGCTGGACTTATTTCTTTGGAACGTGTATGCTTGTTTGTGTCGAGTATAGTGCAGTCGCCGCTGTGGCTGAATACTGGGATAGTACGACTAATCCTGCTGCCTGGATAGCCGTTTCAATGGTTATCTGTATTTTTCTCAATGTTGTGGCTGTCAAGTAAGTAACCCAGTACGCAGTATCACAGCAGCAAATAACTGTTTACCAGATGGTATGGCGAAGCCGAGTTTATACTCGCCATTACCAAGGTGTTGTTGCTCATTCTCCTTGTCCTCATCACCATCATAACGATGGCCGGTGGAAACCCTAAAGGTGATGCCTATGGGTTTCGCAACTGGAAGGACGGAGCCATGCATGAGTATTACGCCAAAGGTCCTACCGGGAAATTTCTCGGCTGGTGGTCTGTTGTTATCTATGCGGCATTTACTATCGCTGGACCTGATATGATCGCCCTCGCGGCCGGTGAGATCCAGAACCCTCGTCGGACTATTCCTCGTGTCGCCCGTATGATATTCTACCGTCTTGTCGGGTTTTATATCGTTGGAGCCCTTTGTGTTGGCATTATTTGCTCTTCACGGGATAATAGGCTCGTCAGCGCTATCGCAGATGGTTCTTCAGGCGCTGCTGCTAGTCCATGGGTAATTGGTATTCAGAATCTTGGAATCGGATTCTTGCCTCACTTTATCAACGCTCTTATCCTCGTGTCTGGGCTTTCTTGTGGCAATGCCTATCTTTTCGCTGCTAGTCGAACGCTCTATGGCCTTGCCAGAGGTGAGCCTGATCCACTCGTTATCGAAACTGACCAGACCACTGATAAGGCTTCTAGATCATCAAGCTCCCAAGTTTTTGATGAAATGTACCAAGACTGGAGTCCCAATCTACTCTACCACGGCCGTCTCCTTGATCTCTTGCGTCACCTTTCTCGTGGCATCCAACTCTGCTATTGAGGTCTTCTTCTGGTTCGTTGATCTGACCACCACCGCCTTCATCGCCTCATACTGCTTCATGCTACTTGCGTACATTGGATTCTACCGCGCTCGCAAAGCACAGGGTCTCACTGACGAGTCACTCTCTTACGTCGCGCCTTATACACCCTACACTCCCATCATGTCTCTCACTCTGGGATGCACGGCAATCTTTTTTGTGGGCTTTGATGTATTCAGCCCATTCAGTGTGCGGGGTTTCGTTACATCTTACTTTGCCGTTGCATTCACTGCGGTTATGTATTTAGTCGGCAAGATCAAGTATTGGAGAGAAGGCAAGGGTATTGTCGATCCGAAGGACGCAGATTTGATCACTGGTAAGGCCGAGATTGATGAGGAATGCAGGCACTGGGAAGAAGGCGGCATTGAGGAGGTTGAGAAGGCTAGACTGGCTGAGATGACCTGGGCCAGGCGAGCATGGGAGAGAATGTGGTAGTCCTGAGGTAGACATCGCTGATGCGACGTGCCTCGTATTTACCTTGACTGCCTTATTACTTCCTATGAGTGAAGACTCCAACTTCACACCTTTACGCATTTACCGATATCATTCTTTTTTCTATGGACACTGACGGCGAAATACAGTCCCGCTTACTATATATACTGGGGCAATCTGACTAAATTAGCGCGATGTGCCCGACATGTACGATGGCTTTTGGAAGGTTCAGAAATTGATCACTCGTATAAGTCGACTAACTTCACGGTCACCGAAACGCCATCCATTTCAATTATGCAGAAAATAACGAAAGTACATTAGTTTCTTGGCATATAGAGTATTCTTCACTGCGTCATTCCCGGTTATTGATCCATGTCAAGTCGTCTAAGAAAATACCGCCACCCATTCATCATTAACTGGGGAGAAGTTGTCAGTTTCGGGGGTCATAGTCACCTTCCTACAGCCTTTCTTGAGAGAAACCTTGTTAAAGCGATCCTCAATCCACGACAGGTAATATTGCTGTGAAGCAGGAAGAACAGGACCGTGACCAAGGCCAGGGTATAGCCTAAACTCAGCCGTCGTCGAGCCAGCGAACGCTTTGCATGTTTCATTAAAAGCCTCCTCAGATGTGTCAGGATATACTATGGGAACCTCGGCGCCTTGGATCACGAGCATTGGGGCCGCTAGTTTATGAGGCCCTGCACCATTATATACTTTCTCCCATTTGATGAAATCGGGGTGTTCAATCCAGCTGGTGTTTTTGTAAAGTTGGCTGATAGTTAGGTTGCTGTAAAGGGAAGCTGAAGTGTAGAAACATCCTTGGTCGGCGAGAGGCATCCGGGCAAGAAGAATATCAGAAGCATAGTCCTCAACTTTGAGTGAGGGGTAGATCCTTGAAACTGTTTGTAGCATGAGGGAAGAAAGAAAGTCTCCAGCCGGGCCGCCGTTTGCGGCACGGCGGATCGTTTCACCAATTATCTTGCTTGGGACAAGGCCGGGAGAAAGGGCAACAGCGCCGAGAAGGCCGCCTACAGCCACAGGCTTTGCCTCTCGCTCGTTGGTGCGCCAAGAAGACATTCCGCCTTCGCTGTGGCCTACAACAACCCACTCCTTTGTAACCTTGCTGCCGAGAGCTTTGCGCACAGCCTGGACGCTCAAGCTGGCATCTGCTGCGTGGAGAATACCAGCCTCGTACTGGAAGCCTTGAGCCTCGCTTCCCTGGCCTGCATAGTCAGGGGCAATAACGACGTAGCCCGCAAGTGCTAGGGCAAACGGAGCTGTCCACCCATAGAGTAGTGCGCGGTGGTTCGATGGTGAACATTGTCGGGTTCCGCCGGCTGTCCCGTGCGTCCAAACAACGGTACGGAATGGCTTTTTCCCCTGGGGATTGGTGTATGGGATGAGCACGATACCCGTCGCTGGAAGGGGTTTCCCTTCAATATCCTCAGACATGTAGTAGAAACGGGTCAATGATATGCCGGCTGGGACAGTCCATCGCCGATAAGCCTGCTCAGCTGGAATCTTTTCCCATTTTAATATGTCTCCGGTCGAATACTTTGACACATTTGAGGGGGTTGAATAGAAGGGATCAGTGGTGATGTCTTGGTTAACCCAGCGTTCTTCTTCCATAGCTAGCACTTGTCTGTAGGCGATTTGACAAGTGGCATCGCATCGATTTGGCTCATTGGCGTAGGGGAGAGGGGTTTGAGACGCTGCAAGAGCGCTTGCAATTAATATAATGGGAAGGAGTTTGGATAACATAGTGCTGAGGAATATTGGATGATCAGTGGGAGGACATAAAACAAGGGGGCATCCGATGTATCTTCAGGTTCCACAATGTACCATGGATTTGTCCTCTAGTGGCAGGATTATTGCAGGGAGGTGTTGAATTTATAAATACTGTCAGCACTAGAAATGTCCCTCAGCGTAATGTGAGAGCCATGGAATGAGGCCAGAACGTGGCTGTAGTAGTGTTTAATTAGACGTTAAGCCACAGCATTCCTAGAGCTACCACGTGAAGAACTAAATAGTAGCTGCAGATTATTAGTATATAACTTTGCAATGCAATTGAGTTGAGTTTTCCTAATCCGAGATCTCTCTCAGCTCTTGCTATATGCATACTTGGTTTTTTACTAGAAGCCATTAGTTCAGCCTCGAAGTATATCTAACCATGAGGCATTTTCTTGTAGTATCTGGTGATATTCCTTATTGGGGGTTGTTATGCCAGCCCCGCGTTGACAAGCCTGGAAGTAAGCGAGTGGCGTATAGATCGCTGCCTCGCTTGGAATGTTTGGCAAACTCAATTGATAACGGTCTCGACCGTTCTCACAACAGACGAAACACCACATGCAAGCTGAGCTTAAGCGAGGTATCCGAGCATAGAAGTCGATCCATTATCAAGGGAGTAGAAACCATAAGCATTGACAGGCTGTCGCTAATCGGCTATGTTCAAGCCGTTCAAGATAAATCCTTGCTCGAAGATGATGAGAACTATCAATCCTTATTAAAGTAAACAGTCGAACTGGTAGCATATAAAGTGACTAAAAACGCCAATGCTATTAACCAATATACTTTACTTTCATAGCGAGACATTTAGTTATCTGCCACATTGATACGCTAGTACAACGGCACGGGGATGGACAAAAGGCGGCTGGGAGCAAATTATGGCCCACGAGTCAAATAAAAGTATTCAAGTGACATAATCTCGGAACTTGCCGAATTCCTTCAACACTCGGATTGCAGTGAAGCTCGAGCCGGTTCCATGTAGCGCAAATACACATCTAGCTTTTTTTATGAATTAACGAGCTACGTAACTTGAGATGTGCTTATACCCATGCCACATTCTCGCTGCTACAGTACGGGACAGGTCCGTGAGTCCATCTCGGGCTTGCACTTTCGTTCTCGTACTGAACAATAGGTGACAGAATGTTATGACTCTTGCCCCAAGCCGTCTCAAACTCAACCATGTAACCTCTGTTCAGAATGTCCGAGTGCTTTGACCAGGAGTCACTCAGGATATAGAGCAGCTCTTCAACATGCAGATCCGGAGTCATCGGCGCAAACTTGTACGTGTCCTGAATCTTCTTAACAATCTCAGGTGAGTAAAGACCGACCTCCTCCTCCAGCTGCACGGTATCGACAGCAGTAAGGGCAACCGTCGCATGATACGATCCACCGCTTTTGGCTCTGTCACGGAGAGCCAGCATCGTGTCAATGACCCCAACGGCGCCGGCGAGCATGTCTGCAATAGGCAACGGAGGCAAAACGCCCGTACCTTGTTCGAGCCCATAGGCTTTGCCGCACACGTAGGAGCAACCCGATGCAGCGTCGGCAATCTGCTGGAATCCTGGCCTCTCAGCGTAGTAGCCATCTGGGCCGTAGCAGTTGAGATCAACATAAACGATGCCCTTGCCTCGCTTTTCGGCCATCTTCAACACATCATCGAGACCAAACGCCTTCCGCTCCAAAGAGCGTAAACGGAAGGCCTGGATGATGACGTCTGCATCTCCAATAAGCTCATGCAGCTTCTGTCTATCCGATTCGACGGTAAGATCTAGGGAATACGTTCTCTTTCCAGCTGTCAGAGACACATTGAGTGCCTGTTTGTAACATTAACCCATGAAACCCGAAGTCCATTGTGAAACTATTATCAACTTACTTGAAGGTCTGGCAGATTTGGGCTCTGAACCTTGATGACGTCTGCCCCCAGGGCTGCGAGAGCTGCACCCATAGCAGGACCTGCGATCACCCTGGCCAGTTCAACTACCTTGATGCCAGCCAGAGGGCGGAGATCTGTCTGTGATGTTGTGAAAGGGACAGGAGGAAGAGATGAACCAAGGTTGGTTGGTGAATAATTGATGACGGGGTACTTTCCAAGACTCTTGCCCATAGAAGTTTCCCGCCACTGTGCAGGAGAGTAACAAGTTTGACCGCAGAAGCCATGCTCCATGTTTTTCTGTTCAAGCTCTGCAGCAGAGTACTTGATCGTCTCTGCTTTTATTATCTCGTATGCCTCATCGCGCGAAGCCGTCTCGAGTGTTGGATCGAGTCCGTAGGCGGGAAGAAACCCTGCAGGGTCAAGATTACCCATGATCTGGTACCAGACTTGAGGATCCTTGGTTGGGTAGATGGCCCAGGATCGAAAATGCATGTCGTTCTTTGTAAGGACCTTGCGATCAAGATCTCTACCGGCCTTAAGTAGCGTCCCATCCTTTTGGATCTGCGCCACAGTTTTGCCATCGATTGACAGGATGGCTGGCGTAGCAGGGTAGAGACCCGCCTTATCGACGTCGATGGAGATGCCTCCTGTCTCGACACCTCTCAGATCAGAGATCTCTTTTCCGACGAGGCCTATCATGGCTTGAAAGACTGCTGCCTGAGCTACCATTAGCTGGGTTCTTACTACTGTCCTCTTGGGTATCCACTAGCCATGGCTTGAGACTTCAAGGGTCCCGGTAAGATGGGAAGCTCTTGGCCGTGAAATTTGACATGGTCTAGATGTGTCTGAGTGAAGCCGGGGGTGACACAAGTAAGGTACTTGAGAAGCCGGTGGCACTCGGGCACCAACGGAAGGTATTCCACGTCAGCGAAAGTACCTGGGCCATAAGTATCTCGAGTGGTTTCGTGATTAGACATGGCGATTAAGGGTGAGCGAGTAGAACAAAATGGTTTCAAAATGTAAGAATGAGTCAAGTTGCGTCGAGTATTTGGTGTCTGGCACTGGTGAGTCTGTTGCTATCTTGTTTCCTTTTATCTCGTTCAGGTGGCTGTAAGACGTCACGGCGCTATCAAGCCACTGTGGGCCCGTGTGGGGGGAATCTGCATAAACGAAAAAGCCTTGTTGATCAGTGGACGATTAGCCCGAGACTTCCGTCGCCACACGGACTTAAACTCCCCGCCCAGCAGCATCATTGCCCTAACTGACCTAGTTATCTGGCCTCGGATGCTCGGACACGAAAAATAGCAGAACGAAGGGTCCATGTGTTGGTGACACATACGTTGAGTTATGTCACCCCTTTGGAATTGTTAGCCACATTCAATGGCTTTAAATCTCGATAACCTACCCCCTCCTACCAATCTTGTATAATCTCTTATTCTCAACTACTTCCCCTCTGTCTTGTCACCTTGATCTGATTTACACCAAGCCAAAATGCCAATCCGTACTGTAGGCGTCGTCGGTACAGGCATCATTGGAGCATCTTGGGCTGGCCTATTCCTATCACATGGCCTACGTGTGCTGGTCTCAGACCCCGCTCCAAACGCAGAAAAAGGGCTGAAGGATGCGATTCACACAATATTGCCCACTCTCGAAGCAATTCGTCCTCATTCCAACATCGATCTATCTAAGCTGGAATTTGTCGGGCCCAGCTTGGGAGATCGCCTTGGCGAGGTTGACTTCATCCAAGAGGTTTGTGACACTGCCTGGCTTGATCCCCGTTACATGCTTGCTAATGGCTCCAGAACGCACCTGAAAGAATCGACCTCAAGACCAAGTTGTTCGCTGAACTCGATGCTGGCACCAGACCTGGAGTTGTGATCGCTTCATCATCCTCTGGCATTCCAAGCTCACATTTCATATCCCGATGTGCCAAGAATCCAGGCCGTGTACTCATCGGCCATCCATTCAATCCGCCTCACTTGATGCCACTGGTCGAAGTTGTCCCCCACCCCGGAACAGACTCTGAAAGCTTTGATACCGCTGTGAGCTTTTACAAGTCGATTGGGAAGACCCCTGTGGTCATCAACAAAGAAGTTCCTGGTTTCGCAGCAAACCGGCTCCAAGCTGTCCTCTGCAACGAGGTGTACAGCTTGGTCAGCAATGGCGTTATGTCCGCCAAAGATGTCGGTAAGTCTACCATGGCAGTCCTCGTGAATGAAGGAATTTGATCTGATCTGATCTGAATGTTTAGATACCTGCGTGACCTCCAGTCTCGGCCCGCGTTGGGCTGTGACAGGCCCGCTGATGTCTAATGCCATGGGCGGCGGTGGTGGAAGAGATGGGTTTCGACATCTCCTGGAGCACCTTGGGCCTGCCTCTCAGCAGTGGTTGGAGCATATCAAAGCTAATTCCTTCCAATGGAATGCCGAGAGCCTTGATAAACTTACCGAAAGTGTCGGGGAGGAGTTACAGGGGGCTGATGTCAGAGAGCTGGAGAAGGAACGCGATAGGCTCCTTGTGGAGATTTTCAAGCTCAAAGGTAGTATTTAGACCATTTAGTGATCGGGTGCTGCTGAGTCGGGGATAACTCTTGTCTACGTATCTCTGAATAAGACATCAAATTTTCCATCATAGCTAAGTCTCTCTTTGGGGATTCTCTTATCATCCACTGGCATGTATCAGAGTGAGAAGTCGGGAGTGATTTAAATCGACGGTTGTAAATATTAACATTCTGGTAGTAGGAAAGAGAACAAAACCACAAAATAAAAGAGTGAGATTGGTTAGACTAACTACCTACGTTTACCATAAGCTCATCACTTCCTAACAAGAGCAATACCTGTGAAGGCTCGACGTTTATCCTGAAAAACCACAGATTTGTTACCGCCATCAGAATCGAATGACCATATCGTGCCGCCCATGTCCGACACGAACCACCCGCCATCCTCTGGGTTACGGGCTAATCCAATAGCCTCATCAAAGTTCTGCACAAGAATCTCATGCTTCAGGCCAGTGTGATCATCTGCCGCCTCCTTCTTTAGCTTAACTCCGCTCTCATCCAGCTGCACTCTATCAAACGTGTTGCCATAAGGCAACTCACCGCGGTCTGTCCAGTAGAGGGTGTTTGACTCTTGATCAATTTCAAGGTCGATTGGCTCCGCAAGATGATCGATGAGACAGATGGCTTGACGCCCTCCCACAGAGTCAGAGTCACAGTCAATGCGCGAACAGAAAATCCTCCCCTGCGCACCCTTGGAAGGACCCTTTTGCGTCCAGTAAAAAGTATTGAGCTTCGGTGCGACAGCAATGCCAACGCACCATTTAGTGTTGTCGGATGCGTCGGAAGAGATCTTGTAATCTCCTGTTTGGATCAATGTCTCAAGACCCGATCCGTCTAGGCCACAGCGCATAACCCGGAGTCCCTCACGATCCGACATGTATAGCTTCCCGCTATCCTTGTCCAGAGCAATTTGCTTTGGGGTGTGGATCTGGCCCTTGGGTAAGATGACCTGGGGGTCTGTGCCATCCAGACGAGTCGAAATGACACTTCCATCATTGAAAGGAGGGATACCCATATTGGTTATGTAGAGCCGTTGGTTGGCTGGATGATATATGACGCCATCAGGCAGAGAGAGGAACTGGGTGTTGTTCAGTATGGTGGAGACTTGCTTGCCATCCAGTGATATGCCGAGAACTTGTCCCTGAGAGATGATGTCTGTGAAAGACTTCCCAGCCACAGGATTGCTAAGCCCAACATCAAGGGCGGCGAGAAAGGTGGAGCTGTTCATGATAGGATGAGGGAAGAATTGCCTTGTAAGATGACTATAGGGTTAAATGACCATTGCAAGGGCCAAGCGAGGTACATCCTCACCAATCTTTGGACTTTAAATATTCAAATCTGCCTCTGTTGTCTCTTTGCCTATTTTACGCCAGTGCTTGGTCCGCACTAGTGCACAATTAGGCTCCGGACGTGCATAAACGAAAAACCTTGGGCGAGTGCCCGCCATTTTTGATTGGCATAGGAGTAAGAGGCTTGGAAGAGTCTCAGTGTTGCTCCTTGCTAGATTAGGGATAAAGCCTGCAGGAACGAAAACAGCTAAGCTATATATGGACTCAGCTTAACCTCCAGTATTATGTTTTGCTTTGAACAAGGCAATACTGCCTGCTCCTGACCTATACCTGACTTGTCGGCGGGTCTGATCACACCACCTCAAGCCTGACTAAAGCGATCTGCAAGGCCAACTTTACCTGCACCGGAATCTCGGCACAATCAGATTAGTATCAAGAATAGCGTCGCGCAAGTAGAGTCGTCCTCCAAAGAATGATTTGGGGGTTTTTTTTGGGATCAGCAAATATGATCTAATATAGTGATGGTTGGCGTATATAGCGTAAGGTAGCTTTGAACTCATAGCCTACTGATTACTTCGATTCCAAGATATAAAACCTGACCCCAGTAGACGCTTGGCTCTTATCCAGTACTTTCAACTGACGTGTACTCCATTGCGTCATTAAATCTAATTACCTTTCCTCCTCAACCCGAGATCAATCAATTCCACCCCGTTATGTCCAAGCAAATCCCTACCCCTAAGGGTTACCCCTTCATCGGCAATGTGCTCGATGTGAACCCAGACCATCCTCAAGAGAGTCTTGCCCAGATTGCTGAGTCATATGGTATGTCAAAGCACCCTGTCTTTCGTTGTTTGAGATGCCGGTACGAACAACCCTACTGCAGGACCGATCTTTAGACTCTATCTTCCAGCTGAAAGGATCTTTGTCGCCAACTACGCCCTCGCCAAAGACCTTTTTGAGGAGGGTAGATTCGAGAAAGCTGTTACAGGCCCTCTAGAACAGGTTCGCAATGCCACCAAGGATGGCCTATTCACGGCGTACCCAGGAGAACAGAACTGGGAGGTTGCACATAGAACCCTCATGCCAGCTTTTGGGCCACTTTCTATTAAGAACATGTTTGGTGGTGCGTATTGAGTAACAGTTCGTATCCGGGTGTTTTACTAATGCACTTCTCTAGAGATGCAAGACATCGTATCTCAGATGGTCATGAGATGGGCTAGATTTGGGCCACATACACCCATCGACGCCTCGGCCGATTTCACCAAGCTGACACTCGATTCAATTGCCCTGTATGTTGGCATTCCTTTATATCAACAGTGAAATTGGCCAACACTCACAAGATGTGCCATGGGAGAACGGCTAAACTCGTTCTACCATGATGATATTCATCCCTTTGTAGGCGCCATGAACAACATGCTTATCGAGTCCTTTGCTCGTTCTCGGCGCCCGACCTTTGCTTCTGCAATTATGAAGGCCAGTAACGAGAAATACCAATCCGATATTGCAGAGTTGGAGAGCATCTCGATGGAGTTTCTTGAAGCACGTCGAAAGAATCCTGTGGACAAGAAGGACTTGCTCAATGCAATGATCAGTGGTAGAGATCCCAAGACGGGCGAGGGACTGGATGACGACGCAATCATCCGAAACATGATAACATTCCTGATCGCGGGTACATTGAGCGACTCCTGAGTCACAGCGTTTTTTCTGACAGTTTCACAGGCCACGAGACTACATCAGGTCTTTTATCCTTTCCCTTTTACCAATTGCTCGAAACCCCTTCGGCTCTCAGACAAGCGGTGGAGGAGGTTGACAGCGTTCTTGGCTCGCAACCTGTAACGGTTGCACAGCTGGCCAAGTTACCTTATATCGATGCCTGCCTGAAGGAAACGCTTCGACTCCACCCTACAGCACCCGCGTTCACTCTCCGGGCCAAAGGGGACCAGGTATTGAATGGCGAGTACACGATCAAGAACAAGGAGTGCGTCACCATTCTGCTGGCAAGATTGCATCGTGATCCCGATGTGTATGGCCCTGACGCAGAAGACTTCGATCCGTCTCGTATGCTGCCAGATAAGTTCAACAAACTACCCCCAAACGCCTGGAAGGTAAGATTTCAGCTGAAACCTGAGTACCATGGGCTGACTTTTCCATAGCCGTTTGGCCATGGTGTTCGAGCCTGCATCGGTAGACCCTTTGCCATGCAGGAGGCGGTCATGGCGACAGCTGCCATTCTCCAGACGTTCCACATAACCAAGGACAGTCCTTCATACCAACTTCAAATTCGGACGGCTTTGACCATCGAGCCCCAGGGGTTCAAGATCAGAACCAAACTCAGGAACCCTTCATTTCTCGACGGTGTTGAACTCGGCCATGGCGGTGGCTCTGGCATCGTCACCTCCTCTTCCAAGAAACCATCCAAATCCCATGCTGTCAATCAAAAAGGGAATTTGGAGCCCATTTCTATCCTGTTTGGATCCAATACAGGTACCTGCGAAGCTCTTGCGCAGTCTCTCACTAGCTTCGCCGAAGAAAATGGCTACGTCCCCAAAGTTGACTCATTAGACAACGCAATCTCTTCGCTCAAGCCCAATGTGCCGGTAGTGGCTATTACCGGAAGCTACGAAGGGCAGCCACCGGACAATGCAGCTCATTTTTTGGAATGGCTAGGGTCGCTTTCGTCGGGAGGGCTCACCAATGTTCCTTACGCTGTATTCGGTGTCGGTAATCGTATGTCCACCTCTTCTCTGCGCGAGTTACTTTTGTTTCCTTTTACCCTAACCAGATATCTATAGAGGAGTGGCATTCCACGTACCAGAAGATCCCGAGTCTCATTGACGAACAGCTTGAAAAGGCGGGTGCCACGCGCCTCATCGCCAGAACAGCTGTCGATGTAGCCAAAACTGATTCCCTCGATGCTATCGAAGAGTGGCAGGAAAAGGAATTCTGGCCGGCTCTGCAGAAACACTCTGGCAAGTCAAGCAACAGTGCATCGGGCGGAGCTCGTGAGTTGAAGCTAGACATTAGTCTTGGGCTGAGACCAAGTCTCCTTCGACAGGATGTCATGACGGCACAGGTCTCCAAGACGCAGTTGTTGACCAAGCCTGGTGCGCCTAGGAAGCGTCACATCGGTATCATACTACCTTCTGGCACGACGTACCGGGCTGGTGATTACTTGGCGGTCCTGCCGTTGAACCATCCTGATGTTGTCCACCGGGTTATGAGGAGGTTCCATCTCCCCTGGGATGCGACTGTTTGCATCGATGGTTCCAAGTCGACCAGCCTACCAACAGGCCAGCCGTTGTCCGTACAGAATCTACTGTCTGGAATGATAGAGCTTGGTCAACCAGTCACGGAGCGTCAGGCACAGCAGCTGGCTGAGACAATGGCAGACAAGGCTAAGTCGGATGAGCTGAAGGAGCGTGTCGACCAGGGTAATCTTCACAAGCTAAACACCACTTTACTGGACCTCCTGGAGGATTACCCATCAGCTACATATTCCTTCGGGCAGTACTTGGCCGCTCTACCAGCACTGCATCTGCGTCAATACAGCATCTCTTCCTCACCCGCAGCCTCAGCGTCACCATCCGAGTGCTCCTTGACATACAGCGTCATAGACGCCCCTGCCAAAGGCAGCTCTCAGGGACATCGCTATCTGGGTGTTGCGAGCACTTACCTCGAACGTCTCGAACCAGGAGACCATATTCAAGTTGGTGTCCGTCCGAGCCGCTCCGGTTTTCACCTTCCGATCGATAGCAAGACCCCAATCGTCATGGCATGCGCTGGCACAGGTCTCGCTCCTTTCTACGGATTCGTAGCGGAGCGCGCTGTCAAGAAAAGCCAGGGCCTGAATGTTGGTACGGCTCTGCTGTTCTACGGCTGTAACGATCCTGATGAGGACGATCTTTATCGTCAGCAGTTCGATGAATGGGAGCGTGACGTGGTAGTAAAGGTGTATCGTGCATACACATTTGCCTCGGAAAAGTCGGAGAATTGCAAGTTTGTTGAAGACAGGATGTGGTTTGACAGGAAAGACAACATAACGTCATTCGGTCGAGGCGCTCAGGTCTACATATGTGGTGCTGGGATCGTTGGAAGTAGCATTCAGAAGGTATTGGCCAAGATACGGGCTGAAGCGCAAGGTTGCGATGAAGAAACGGCGGCCAAGTGGGTTGACAGCATGAAAGGGGAAAGGTACTGGGCTGATGTATTTGCTTAAACTCTGACTTCCTCTATGGGAGAATATGAATCGTTGCCCTTAGCCTTATTTACTTCTATCTTCCATATGAGTTCATTGCAGACACGTCCAGAATGCTTAACTCATATCTTACCAACTCTACCTTGAGCGGCTTTACTACTTTTGGAGAGTTCGGCATGTCCGGCTTCAGGCCCAATCGGAGTCAGACAAGCTGTCGCGGTGACGTAGTAGCGCACAGTCTGACTAACTAGCGCTTGTTACAGGGTTGGACAAATAAATAGCTGAGTTAGGACCCAGCGATCGCAAGCTGAAAAGCCAGTCAGATACTTCCCAAGCATGAAGCAAACACACCAAAAGGTCCGCAGCGGATGCATCGCCTGTAAAAGGCGTAGAATTAAATGCGACGAACTTAAACCTCAGTGGTATGTGCTATCTTGGTCGTCGCAACCATCAATTTGCGTTAATCCTATCTCTAGTTAGAATTGCCGAAGGCAGATTGCCAAGAACAGACAACTTTATCCTTGCTGTTACCCAGAGGGAACCAATCTCGATATACCATCTACATCTCTCCATCAGGACAAATCTATCCCCAGTCCCATATCTAGCAATTGTCTCTCTATTATCTCGCAGTATGGGTGGCCCACCACCGCTGCTGCTGAGGAGAAACGACTTCTTCAGCATATCTGTTATGTCCGACGGGACCTTGATAATATAATAGATCTTGATCTATTTGCAGGCGCTACTCAGTGGAACGGGTAAATATGGAGCTTTTACACAATATGATTCAGTACTAAGCTTCTTATAGATTTATGTCAATGGCTGGTTGTTACGATCACCTTCGGTTCTGTCTGTGCAGTATCGCTGCAGGTCACCTGCGAACTCTTTACAAATCTACCACCGAACACGAAGTTGAGTGTCGATATAGAACTAACGCCATACGGGAGATGGTCACGCAGCTAAATGCTGTACTTGCCTCCCCACAGCAAGAGCATAAAGAATCCTCACAAGCCCTCCTTGCATCAACAATTCTTATGGCCTGGTACAGCAATACTAGGTAATCAGTCTGACAGGTATAAAGATCTTGGAAAAGATTACTAACAACTGTTCAGGCATGAATATAAGCACCTACTGAATGGCGTTTTTGCAGTAAGCCTTCTCTTGACATTTTCATGACACCAGGTAGGGTTCTAAATCATAGCTATAGTTATGGCCAAAATGCACTGGCAGCTTCCTCTTAGAGCACTTTAATACCTTGGAGCCGCCTACAAACTTGTCCTCCCTGCCTCAAGATCCACAGAATGGACATCTACTACCGGGTCACGACTATAGGCTTCTCAGCACCGTCACTGACTCTTTCAATCAGCTATCAGCATGCGAGCTTGATGATGACCTCAAGGTCGCCGTAAAGGAAATGTCAAATTTTATTTTCAACGCTCGTTCTTTCCTACTATCCCATGAGGGACCACGAGATAATAGCTTCTCTATTATGTTTCCCGTCCGAAACTGGTTAAGAATTGTTCCACGGGCTCCAGAAGAACTATCTAATGGCAGCTTTCTAGTTCTCTTATATCTTTCCAACTATGAGACAGCTATGCTGCTTATGGGAATCCTTTATCCCCTTATCAATCTCCCATTAGCAATTGAAAAAAGATATACCGGTGTCTTAAAGCTGCAGGACTATATCCAGACTACCCTTAAAATATATATAACTGAGACCGGTTACAACAGACAGACTGCTAATATTCAGAAGGCTACTAGGCAATGGATTTTGGCTTCTAATATGTGTTTAGAAAGTTACAACAATTCTACTATGCCTTAATAGATAAACAAGATATGTATAAATCCAACTGGGCAAAACTTGTCGGCTGGAATTAAGTGGCGTTACTGTTTCAGGTAAGAATAACAGAACATGACCTGACATGGACTCACCATTTGTTGCTTAAGATAGGGCGACATTAGCCATAAACTGTCCACCATCTCTACGCGCATAGAATGGCAGCTATAATAACAACTTTAATTATGGAGGATGTTAATAGTAAAGAAAACTTTATTGATGTGAAAATAGCCGTTTCACATCATGGGAGTCAAGCAGCGCTAGAAATAGGATAGCTTGACGTCGAGAACTCAAGACTTACAATACTATTCTTCTGGATGCAGAATGAATCGGAAGTCGATCTCAAGGGCGCTCACAGTCTGTGAGAAATATGCAATACATGTTGCACCAAAAGAAGTAATACAGAGAGAGCGGTAGTTGTTCAAGCTTTTATCACTTCCGCAAGATCCGGTGCCTGCTAGCCTGTCGACGTTGCAGTGTAAAACTTGTCAGAAATGCCGATCCCAAGAAGGTGGATGATGACATGTAAGAAATTAGTCCCGTACAGCGGACAGCCAATGAAGAGCGCCACATTCCGAGCATGCCAATCGGCTAATTAAATATCTGATCCTTTGATAAGGCATCATAAATACCACTTCGCCCTCGCTTTTGCGACACTTTCATATCTATTCAAAGTTGGGCGTAAAGGAAGCCAGGCGCAAAGAATGAAGCACGCCAGTGTCGCTATCATAGGCGCTGGTAAGTCATCGCGCGACAGTCTCGTACTGATCTCTAACGTATCAAGGTCCAACGGGCATTTCCATGCTCAAGCAGCTTCTCCAAGATGGATTCAGCGCGACTTTATTTGAGAGACGCAGTTCTGTCGGAGGACTGTGGGCATATGATCCAAACAATGGGTGGACGACTGCATTGGCGTCGACGAGTGCAAATATCAGCAAGTATACTTGTGGATTTACAGACTTTCCTATACCAGACAGTATGTTGGGTCCGAGTCTGCTGACGTGATGACGCTGACGGGAAGCAGAGTATCCTGTCTATCTCAGTGCAGCCAACTTTCAAGAGTTTATGCAGACTTATGCTGAGCACTTCAAACTCACAGAGCATATTTCGTTCAATAGCAGTGTTCAAGTCGTCAACCGCAACAGCGACGATAGTGGGTGGGTAGTGCAGGTTGAGAAAATCGGAACCGGAGAAATAGAGGCTCGCCCATTTGACAAGGTCGTCTTCTGTCATGGTTATCAGACGAAAAGAGTGATGCCGAAATTTCTGGGGCAGAATAAATTTGAAGGGGACATTATACATTCGCAGCAATACCGAAGGTTCGTGATACTCTGTCGCGCAATTCTCCGGACTATACTTACCAGTAATCTCAAGCCCAGAAGCATTCCGGGACAAGACAGTGGTGATCCTAGGCCTATCTACAACAACAGGCGAGATCACACCGCAAGTAATCAGCACGGCGAAAAAGGTCTATGTCTCCCATAGAAGCGGCCAAATGATGGTCAAGCGTATGCGCAAAGGACGGCCAACAGACCTACTAGTCTCGTGGAGACGTCGCCAGATTACTCAATGGATGGCGAAGAACGTACCTAATTTTTACAGGTATTTAGCGGGTTGGGGAGCCAGACTTCTTTCGTCTCAGTTCTCAGATGTGAAACTCGACCCGGAATGGCGGATTCAGTCATTTCGTAACCCGACGTTGCGATTACCGGGACTTATCCAAGATATCGTTCCTCACTTGCAGGATGGTAGCTTGACGAGTTTTCATGGGATTAAACGTTTCCTGGGTGGACGATCAATCGAGTTTGATGATGGGACTGTAGTGCATAACGTTGACAGCGTTATCTTAACTACGGGCTATTGCGCCGACTTTTCTGTCGCTCCTTTCATTGAGAAAAGTATGCCCAAGTCACCGACTTATCATGGACCTGCTATTCAACGGCTATACATGAATGTTTTCCCACCAAAGTACGCTGACAGCTGCGCCGTGCTTTGCTACTCAGCATATGGCAAGAACAACGGTTTCTCATTCAGCGACGTTATGAACATGGCCATTTCGAACATTTGGCGCGGCGTGAGCAAATTACCATCATACGAAGAGATGGAGAAATGGGTTGACGACCATCAAAACTGGGTCGCTTCAAACTGGGCCCGTGAGCCGCATCTCGACGTGAGCATGGTCAAACAATATGAGTTCCAACCCTGGATGCACGAACAAGCCGGAACAGGAATGGAGAACCTCGGTTGGGGATGGGCAGGCTGGAAATTCTGGTGGAAGGATAGAGAAATGTATAACCTCATGAATCACGGTGTAGAGACAGCTCACATGTTTCGGTACTTTGAGACGGGCAAGAGAAAGACGTGGGAGGGGGCGAGGGATGAGATTATTCGTCAGAATAGGATTGTCGAGGAGAGCTTTTCTGGGAAGAATAAGAAGCTGAGGGAGGAATAGGTTACAGCCAAGACAGGAGACTTTTTCTAGAACGACAACTCGTGCGTCTTGGGCCCGGCATTAGAATCGGATGTAGGTGGCTATATTTGGCTTCACTGTAATTATGCCCGCATTTTCATTTATGATCCTTGCACATAACGGCTTTTCTTAAGCCCGGCGAACGGACCAGTTGCCTATCCTGCACAGCATAACTCCTCCACCAAAAAGATAGTCAGGAGAAAACGGTCGCGCAGCGGAATTTGAACCCTAGCCGCCGATCAACGCCCCCTGCAGCGGGGGTTTCGATGGTTCTGGTTGGTGCATGTAACTCCGTGCGGCTCAACGCCCCGGTTATGTACTCTGATCCCGCAGGAGTGGACCCCGGGCCAAGCTATATCTTCGGGGATGGGCGGAAAGGCAGCTAGTGTGAGCCGATGTTCGTTGGGGTGGTATTGCACTGCCTGCTATGCCATGTGTGAGCCAAGCCTGTAGATTCTGCACTTGATTTTTGGGTCTGGTAATTATGTTGTGTGTGTGTAATGGGAGTTGGTGGTGCAGTTGACCCCTGACTTGTTCTGGACTGAATGCCGAGGTCGTTACATCGACGAGACCTCCCCTGACTCAAGCCGGGATATTGACATTCTACTCCGTTGCGATGGATAGATAAATAGCTAGTTGCAGCCGACTTATGCTGTACCTCACCATCCATCATTACAGTCCTTCCTTCATTCTCCCTCGTTGACCTACTGCGGCCACAGGGACGTCATTCTTTTATAACACTCTTTGATTGGATCTCACTTAATACATCATGAGACACGCCTTCTTCGCCGGCCTTCTGGCCGCCCCGGCTTCCGTGTGCGCTGTCGCCCTCACAGGCTACGAGTACATCGTCGTTGGCTCCGGCGCCGGAGGAGGTCCTCTGGCTGCTCGTCTTGCACTGGCTGGTCACAAGACTCTTCTCATCGAAGCTGGTGATGACTACGCTTCGCTCAACTACACTGTTCCTGCCTACTCTGCCAACGCCTCTGAAGATCCTGAGATTTCGTGGAACTTCTTTGTTCGTCATTATGCTGATGATGAGCGACAAGCGCGTGATTACAAGACTACGTATGATACTCCTAACGGAGAGTATACTGGTCTTAACCCCCCTGAGGGCGCTAAGATGAAGGGTACTCTGTATCCCCGCACTCAAGCTCTCGGTGGGTGCACGGCTCACAATGCTTTGATCGCTGTGTACCCTCACCAGTCTGACTTTGAGTACATTGCCTCTCTGACTGGTGATGATTCCTGGTCAGCGGATAACATGCGCAAGTACTTTGTCAAGGCTGAGGACAACAACTACCGCGCTGCAGGCGAGGCTGGCCACGGCTACGATGGCTGGTTGAGCACTGAGACTGCACCTCTTAGTATTCCCCTCAACGACGAGCAGCTCTTCAGCATCCTTGGTGGAGGTGCCGTTGCTCTGACTGAGATGAGTGGCAAGAACATCACCATCGATGGTCTGCTTGCCGACGATGCCAACGCTGATACTCTGGCTCGTGACCAGGAGGCTGGCTTCTACCAGATTCCCCTGTCTACCAAGGATGCTAGCCGTATTGGACCCCGTGAGTTCATTCTCTCTGTCCGCGATGCTAAGCACTCCAACGGTACAAAGAAGTACCCTCTTGATGTTCGAACCAACTGCTACGTCACCAAGGTTACCTTCGATGACTCCAAGCCTCCTCGTGCCAATGGTGTTGAGTTCCTCGATGGCAAGCATCTCTACAAGGCTAGTCCTCTTGCCACCGGCGCTGCTGGTACTCCCGGCAACGCCACTGCTTCTCGCGAGGTTGTCGTCGCTGGTGGTGTTTACAACACTCCTCAGATCCTCAAGCTTAGCGGTATCGGACCTGCTGATGAGCTGAAGAAGTTCGACATCCCCGTCATCTCCGATCTTCCCGGTGTCGGTACCAACTTGCAGGACCACTATGAGATCTCCGTCCAGGGAACTATCGAGAACAACTTCACTTCCTTCGATGGCTGCACTTTCGGTCTCTACACTGATGAGGACCCCTGTGTCGACCGCTGGAAAGCTCCCGTTGATGGCGATCACGGCATCTACTCTTCTTCCGGTCTTGCTGCCACTATGTTCTACAAGAGTTCCACTGCTGAGAAGGACAACTTTGACATCTTCGCTTTCGGTGGTCCCGTCAACTTCAGAGGATACTTCCCCCAGTACGCTGTCAACGCCACCATCGAGCACAACTGGTTCTCCTGGGCTATCCTCAAGGCTCACCCCCGCAACACCGCCGGTGAAGTCCTCCTCCAGTCCGCTGATCCTCTTGACATGCCTGCCATCACCTTCAACTACTTCGACACTGGAAACGGCGACTCCTCTGCTGATCTCCAGGCCTTGTACGAGGCCGTCGAGCTTACCCGCAGCGCACTAGCCAACCAGGCTGTCAACGTCACTGAGGTTCTCCCTGGTGCTGGTGTTACTTCGCAGAAAGACATTGAGACCTATGTCAAGGATGTTGCTTGGGGACACCACGCTTCGTCGACTTGCCCCATTGGTGCTGATGATGACAAGATGGCGGTTCTGGACTCCAAGTTCCGAGTTCGCGGTGTCGCTGGTCTTCGTGTCGTTGATGCTTCGGTTTATCCTCGTATCCCTGGCACCTTTACGGCTGTGTCGACTTACATGGTTGCTGAGAAGGCTGCTGATATCATGCTGGCTGAGCTTGAGGAATAGATATTTATGAAACAAGTGGTCATAATGTATATTAATGTTGAGCTGATCTTAGACGAAGACTAATACCAAGTAATGTTTGAGATATAAACTGGTTTCTCATTGATTGATCAATGCGTGATGTCTATCTACAATTGCTCTAACCGTTCTTCATCTGTTCTACTCATGAACAGTCCCTTGCTTGTCCCATCTAAGCAAAGCCGAGGTTCAAAGTATACTTCAGCGGCGTCCTGCCTGTGATATACACATGGCTCCCCTGCAAAGTGAGATTACCACCATGCCAACTGTACTGCTCACCAGCATCAGCAGCGATTGGCCCCTTCCCATTCCCTGGCCCGAAAGTGATCTTGTCGCCGCCGAAGCTATACTCTCCCTTCCCTTCAATAAGATGGTATATAGTCGTGTTATCGCTATCAAGAATCTCCTTCACTCCCTTGAACTTGCCGCCCTCTCTAAAGGTCAGTTCAAAAGTCAACTCAACATTATCCTCTCCCGAAACTTCAAAATCGAGATCATATCCCTTCTTCGTCGGCTTAATCTCAACATCAGTTTTGAGACGACGAACACTCGTTGGACGATTCGTAAAGTCAAGCATAGCATAGAAACGACCATCGACCGACTTGGACAGCGCATATGTCCCGTTGTCGTCGCGTTTATCAGCTGGAATAGGTAGGTAGTATGGAACTTCGATCTCACTCCCCAACTTAATGGAACCATCCTTGGAGAGCTCAACGCCATTCGATCGGAAGTGACCCATGCTGAAAAAGCTAGCACTAAGTCGCACGGCTTCAAGAACAGCCTTTCCGGTCCAGGCTCGGAACATGGTCGGATTCGTCGAAAGCCCCGAGCCCATTCTGTTGTAGAACTCGGCTTTCTTTCCGTCAATGGTATACCAGTCCGACCCACCAAATGCCGAGGCCGTTAGCTTTCCACGTCTGGCTCGCACGAGACCTGCGGATTTGTAGTGCTTCTTGAAGTCGGAAAATGGCTGCTTTGACTTGGGTAATTCTGCTGCTAGCTCAGGGCGTTCGATGAGGTTGCTGAGAAAATCGCCCAATTGAGGTCCAAGTCGCTTCTCAATGAGACGAGCCATTGCAGCGAACCGGCCGTTCTTGTCTAGCAGAGCAAGCTCGCGGAATTGTGGATAAAAGTTGCCCATGTTGTCCCCTGGGGGCTGAGACTGGTCCTGTCGACGACTCTGGATCGTCTCCATCTCGCCATTTGGCTCTGCGTGCTCAATGGAAAGCTCAAGGTTTTGGCGGACGAAGCTGATCAATTCTGTGTAATTGAGCTCGTGAGCTACCGTCAACAGAGAAGGGTTCGACACAGCCGAGTAGTAATTTGGGCTGCGTTCTGAGTAGATGCCATCAGCGTCGATGTCAATGCCTTCTGCAAGCCACTCATCGATCCTCTTGATCAAGCTGGGATCTTCAATGATGTTGGAGATGCGTGCCAAGGCGCTGCAAATCTTCCATCTATGATTGGGGGTATGAATTCCGCCCTTTGCAAGTCCAGGCGCAGCCTTTTTGAGAATATCACGCATGGCTTTGGCGAAAGGCTGTGAAGCCTCGTGATTGTCGCGTTCGAGGATGCGCACCATGAGACCAAAGTCTTCGATCAAAAAGCCAGTATCAGGAGGGGAGTGTCGATTACCGACAGTGTAAGTTCCATCATCATGCTGGACCTCTACCAGCACAGAGAGCATCTCCTCGATATGCGGCAATAGAGATTCATCGTGGTAGTAGGTTGAGTTTGGCCAAACAAATGGTGTGACGAGTCGACGGACCTCACGAGTCAATGACCTCGGTGAGCCAGTCAATGAGGCATTTTTACCATCAATAACGGTCTGTACCTGAGCATCGGCGGACTTTGTGAGAAGCTTTAGACTGGTCCAATCTTTGGATGGAGTAGAAGCCGCAGTGGCGGTGATGGCAAGCAACGCCACGCCTGCGGCCCTGAGGGCACTCGACATACGCAAAAGATGCATTGGAACACGACAAGACTGGATATCCGTGCACTGGCTACATGACGAGAGTCAGCGCGAAACGCAATCTTAAATAAGTAAACAAAGACTGCCAAGCCCGAGGTTCGGCCTCTGATATACCGATTACAGCAGCAATCGGGTTCATGAAGAGCTGCCGAAGCCCACTTCCCCGCGGGGAAAGCTTTCAGTACAGGTTAGACTCTGTGGGGGTGATGTTGGCTAGCACGATTAAGCTTAACCTTAGTAAATGAAGACGGACATTGGGGGATGGTTCGGACAAGTGCCCGAAGTGCTGTAATTTGTTTCCATAACAGACTTCCCCGTCGTGTATGGATTCATAGTAGTTACGAAGCATTAGGGATTGAGATTGCGACACAATAGATCACAGCAACACAAACCGCCAGTGGATGCAAATGTCTGCCTTACTTGTTGTCGAGTCTTAGTGCTTCTTAACATTTACTGTGTTGGAAACAATTCAAAAGGGTTGACATTCTTTGATGGAATAGTACAACATGCCATATCAGTTAAGTATGTCCTTGTTGCGTCTGTCATTCATCCTTTTGTAGGCTGGCGATCAATGGAACAGTCATGATGAAAATATCTTCATTTTGTATTTACCCTGTACTGTTGAGCTAGTCTAACGTCTTTCGGAGCTGACTCGGCCGAGCCGAGCTCCGTCGGCTTTTGATCAACATGGATGGTTTCCGCAGATCATTTATAATCATTTAAATTTGACTTGAAGTCAAGGAAACTCTTTTAATAATTTAAAGAACCTCTCAGACTTGTGAGATCACTCCGTTGAGATGATTCCCACTATGCGCTCACTTAGCCGCACGGCTCGTGGGGTTCCACTGCATGGAAAATCATCAACGCCCTCCCTATTAGTCTTGGATGACTATCTTGGCACCTCAGCAAAGCATTTTAAACACTTGCAGCCTCCAAAATTACAAGCTGAAGTCTCCGATACCTATATTCCTCAGCGAACTGCTGAAGAAAAAAGCAGCTTGGTTGAGAAGCTCTACCCATATGACATTATCTCGACCATGCGTGAGCGGACTCCATTCCCTGGGAAGCTGCTACACCAACTGCCCAACCTGAAGTTACTGTTATGTACCGGTACTCAGTTTGAAACCTTTGATCTGGAGACTGCCAAGAAGCTGGGGATCACAGTTGCTTCAGCGCTGGGTCGCGGGCGGAGTGACGGAGCACAACATAAGCAGGACATTCGTAAAGGAGGAAGTCATCCTGCGACGCACCATACATGGGCCATGATCCTTGCTTTGGCCAGAAATATTGCAACAGACGATGCTTCAATCAAAGCTGGCGGGTGGCAATCAGACATGGCTATTGGTCTATCCGGAAAGACTTTGGGGGTCGTTGGTCTCGGGAGGTTGGGAGCAGCAGTGGCGAGAATCGGGTCTTTGGCATTTGGCATGAAAGTCAAGTGCTGGAGCAGCAGTTTAGACCAAGTTAGGGCTGATGAGATGGCTGTCAAGCTTGGACTGCCTATTGTGGATGAAGATGGCGACAGGACCTTTGTGGCAGTGAGCAAGGAAGAACTCTTTGCAGCTGCTGATGTCGTCACTCTGCATTATGTTCTGAGTGAACGATCTCGCGGTATCGTTGGCGCGAAGGAACTTGCAGCGATGAAGAGGTCGGCGTTGCTGGTTAATACATCCCGTGGCGCACTCATTGATGAGACGGTACTGCTGAATGCAGCGAATGAGGGTTCCATTTGCGGTATTGCTCTCGATGTCTTTGAGTCTGAGCCTCTATCGGCGGATAGCCCATGGCGGTCTCAAGACTGGGGAAAGGGTAGGAAGAGTGAGGTTCTGGTAACACCGCATATGGGATACGTGGAAGAGGGCATCATGAATAACTGGTATGCTGAACAGGCAGAGAATGTCGAGAGATGGTTGGACGGAAACGATGTTCTTCATCAATTGGCTTGATGCAGCACATGTTGTCCCTTGGGCATGTATGCAGCTTGCAACTAAACATGACAAAAACAATTCGATGTAAGTGACACATTGCGTGTAGTATATTAAAGAGAATCTAAACAACTCTCAAATCATATCTAAGATAAGTCATCAACGCCATCGTATGAAAGAAACCTGCTCTAATAATATCAATAAATACATTCTAAATCATCTTCATTCTGATCTGTAATAATCTCATCAACCGCCGACAAGAGCCCTGAGCGAGTATTTAGTCTCTTTCACTCCTCAGCCTGCTTACTCGCCTCAGGCTCTTGCCCAACAATTGACTCGAGTTTCTCTCGGAACGCATCGTCATAATAGCTCATAACAGAGGACGTCCGCGCCGTGTCCATCGACGTGCGAGGCGACGGGGCATACGCGCTGCCATCCGCTGAGAAGATGGACTCGCGCACCGATGCGGAGTACTGGCTGCTTGTGTTGCGCGCGGGGAGTTGGAGGCGCTTGGTGGTGGAGGATGTGACGGAAAGGTTCTTCTTCTCGAACATGGCGAGCTTGTCGGAAACGGAGCCAGCTCGTTTCTGAAGCACGGTTAGGTCGTTGTTTGGTTTAGCGGTGTCTTTCTCTTCTAGCTTGCGCATCCAGGCGAGGCGGTCGGTTAGTGCGCCTGGGCGCTTGGAGTTGACTCGGCCGAGGGGGGTTTGAGGTTCTGATGAGGGGGACTCGGTGGCTTTCGGGGGAGGGCCGAGGCTGGTGGGTCTCTTTAATGCCAATTGAGGGTTTCGTGGGATTTGAATTGCTTTGGATGATGTAGCAGTGGACGACGAGTCAATTGGGCTGGTGCTGAGTGGCCTTGGTGGTGGGGGCATAGCTAATCGTGCCTCACGCTCTGCAGTCCATCTTGGCGATTCTTTTACAGATGGAGTAGATGGAGTGGTGATGAGACTTTCATTCGGCACCAGGCGAATAGTGGCGGTGCGTAGTGCATTTGAATCGTGATCTTCGTTAGGGGCCTGGAACATAGTCTCCAGGTCTAGAGGTAATGACTTGCGATGGTTCTTGAGGTTCTTGACCGGCTGGTGAATTAAATGTCTAGCCTCAACTGGTCGCCCACGGTCCAAGATACTAGGCGTTGTCGAGCGATCTGGACTGCTGAGGGCTTCCAGCGCCGATGCCCGAGCTTGGTGCTGGTCTGCATCGCTGCTGTCGATAAACGTCAAGGGTCGAGAGGCTTCAGTGCGATTAACCGGCTTCCGCGAAAAGTGATGACTAAGTCTTGTTGACGCGTCGACAGGCTGCTTGTCGGGCTGGAGGAGCCAACTACTCGGGAGACGCAAGCTCTCGAGGCCGGTTAACGGAACATCAAGACGAAAGTCGGACGTGTTGTTGTTGGACTGCGCGGGGTGATCGGACCTGACGTCGGGCTTGGATTTGGCTTTATTGAGGCGGCGCAGCGGGATAAGGCTGGAGAGTTTATGGGCCAGCGGTCGCCACAGAGGTTTATCGTTGCTGTTGCTGCTGCTGTGCTTGTTGCCTGCCATTGTCTTGTCTTACGACTCTCGTTTCTTTGGCAAGAATCAAAAGGGTTGCATCAAAGGTACCGATTGCATCACACACTATTTTGGCTGCTGTAAGAAGCAGTCTTTTGGGCTGCTCTGTGTTTGTTTACAGGTGCATGTTTGGATTTTGGGGGAAAGGGGCGAGGAATGCGTTGCATTGCTCGCTTGACGTTACCCCCTTCATTGTTTCAAATGACCCTGTGCCTAGTTCGGGCTTAGCCGATATTACTGCATGATTTCGCTATGGGCTTGACTATATTCGGGATAGTCATCTCCAGTAATAGAGGTGGGGTAGACTTGGCCGAGGTTGCATCCTAACCTAGAGTCAACAATTGAAGACAGTTGAAGAGATGCTCAATAGTAAATGATGGCCTAAAAATGTACAGAGAGGTGTAACTGAATTTTTGTTAGAAGAGTAGCTACATCTGCACATGTTTAAAGGCTGAAGTGAGATGTTGTTGTTGTTGTCCGTGCTTCGTTTTTATCTCGCCAAAACGTAAATGTCATCAAGCTTAATGCAGTGCAATTCACGACTGAAATTCTCCACGGGCACGTTCGCAGGCAACGACGCCATAGCCAATTGAACCTGTCAAGCGCAATCACAACATTGAAATGCAATTTAATCCCGTGATCTCTCATGTGATCCGATGACGTCTGGGAACCCTCAGGACAGGTTTTCACAACTCATCCCATCCTCGGAATGCACACTAATTAACGATATTGGATCAGCTTGGCAACGTCGCTTGCTTAATTAATTTCATGAGTTCCTACCAACAACAAACATGTAGCGTTTCGTACAAATGACTTTTAGAAGATGCTCTCGAAACTCTTTATGTCTCACAACAACTCAGTACGCATCACCTGAGTGTGATGCAAATGTTGTTTCAGATGCTAGACTTGGATAAAACAATAAATCAAGCTAAGATGGATAAATAATAAACTCTTTCTTTAATAAGACTATCTGTAAGTTAGTTTTACCTAGCCCTAAACCTTTATATATAATCAACTCCTACTCAATGAGTGGCAGCATTAAACTGCTTTAGTACTTAGGACCTGTGTGTATAGTATGCCTACCCATGTGAGATTCTATGACAGCAGAGGATGTTCCGACAGAATACTATAAGAGGAACATGACTCTTGACCTCAAAACTACAGCGACTCGCCAGTCTCAAAAATAATCCCGCCGGGCCAGATAGCGGTGTCGAGCTCAACAACGTAACCCGGAGGTACCTTTGAGAACTGTCGTGTGTGTACCCAACCTTGTGGGATCTCTCCTTGCTCGCATCTCCTTTGTAAGGTCACCGTCTTCTCCAGTCTCGCGCTTCGATGCCTGAAGTCTTTCACTGGACTCCACGTACTTATAGATATGCTCTTCCGGGATGTCTTCCATCTTTGTATCAGGCTTATCATTGATACAAGGGATGTTGTAGCTGAGAATCGAAGCATGATATAAATTTGGCTTTGATGAATCCACAAATTGCTTTGTACTACTTAAGGGTGAATGTGAAGTGAGCGCCATCATCCTGCCAGGAGTCCAGGCGATATGAAGTTGTCCCGTATTTCTCGACAATATTCTCTGACTTTCTGTTCGAGACATTCAGGTAGAACGTTCGGTACTTGGTGCGGCTTGGTGGGTAGTTGTCCTCTGCCCGGAATGATACTGGAGGCGCATTATATCTGAGAAGTGATAGTCTGACCTTTGGCGCATTCTTCCACCAATCTTCGCTACCGACAAGACAGTAGTCCAGGAATGTCTGCATATCATCATTTGTACTCGCAAGTTGGATGGATCCTTAGGCTTAAAGGGTAAGTTATAATTGTATTTGCAACTAGAATGAACAACCTGCTATTACGAGTACTTCCAGCCTCTGAGCGAGCCCTCTGTTTGCAAGTTAGTAGAGTAATTGAATGGTCCCAACATAGAGGGGGACATCGATACCCTGAAGGTTGTGCTTTCTGTCCTCTTAATACTTGTTCACCAGAGTATACTTTTCAATCACGGTGCTGACGTCTTCTCTACAAGTCTTGCTATTGAACATTTTCAGCAAAAGATCTTAGAACTTGTAATTTGGCATACTTTGAAGGTGAAGATTGCCACAGCCGTCATAATACCACCTCGACAGATGCTTTGGCAATGATATCCCCCGATCCCTCCTCACGGAGGATGGCTTCGAGGTGCGGAGGGCGTTCCGCAGCGATAAGCCTAAACTCAATATGCTTAGAGGAGATGCTGCATAATAGAAAACTAGCCATGGATGGAAATGTTATCACTGTGTGATGGCAAGCCGAGAGCTACCGACAAGCGCAATTGATTCGTTATACCAGTCGAGTTAAGTTTGAAGATTCCAATACTAATTACGCATTTAGCGTTCTGAAGAACATACCTTCCTTAGAACTCATAGGGCTACACCAAGTGGTTACATACAGCTCAATTTACAAACTCGAGGATGCTGTGAAAAGGGTAGATTATGCGATTACAGAGACATCATGGACAGAGGTTCTGCGAGTGTACCAGAATAAACCTTAAAATGGATACTAATGCCTGTGATCTTATAGGCCGGACGTATCTGCATTACGCTTGCTTATATAGCATGAGGAGTTTGTGTTAGCCCTCATTGGACAAGACGCAGAGTCTAGGAGCCTACACTGGCCAAGACTTAACTACACAGCTGTGTTTTAAATGGGTCGAGCCCCACGCTTATACGAGATGCACAGCCCAAATAAATTTTCCACCAATCCTCAACGTTCCCATTCCAAACTATACATCGGGCATCGGCAGATCTGCCGGCAGAGTCGGCTCGTCGACTCATCGATCAAAAATCCATCACTTACACCGTCAGCCAGAACAAAACACAACCCGTTTAACGCTTGACGCTACCATCAAATCACTCCGGCTCCGGTATCCCCGCACTCAAACCCTCGAGTTTTCGCTATACGGCGATTGGCCTGCTTATATTAGGTTTTGTACATGCAGCAGGATACGGCTCTCCAGCCATGAGGCCGAACCTATCAAATATTCTTAATCCGGATCAAGCTCGTGATAGGGATGTAAGAGGTCAATACGTATGGGGGGTGTGCCTCCCAAACTAGGTGTAGAGTCGGTAGTAAAAATAAGATAAAAGGATCAAGATAATCCTGAAACACAAATGCTACCCAGGCGTTATTGGCAATCTTGAAGACAATATGAGTGATTACTCGAATCAAAAGCCCAAGGGTATTCCTCCACAAGAGGATAAGTACCTGCCGGACTGTACCAATCAAGCTGTTTTCAGGCGAAATACCCTCAATACCCGATCATACTATATTCCTGACACCTCGATTTCACTGAATGGCACGTGGGAATTCTCGATTGCTACTACACCTCTTGAGGCCCCAGAACCAACCCTGGCAAGAAATCTTGTTTTCGATCAGATTCAAGTACCTGGCCATTGGCAATTACAGGGTTTTGGAAAACCCTGCTATACAAATGTCCAATTCCCTATTCCAGTTTGCCCACCCTATGTGCCCGTCGAGAACCCCACTGGATCTTACCGCCGCACATTTCGCATTCCTCTTGTTTGGGACTCAAATGACCAGTTAAGAATTCGATTTGACGGAGTTGATAGTGCGTATCATGTCTGGATCAATGGCGTACTTGTTGGCTATGCCCAGGGCTCTCGAAACCCATCTGAGTTTGATATATCTTCCTTTGTTAATCGGAATGATACAAACGAACTGTTCGTGCGAGTATACCAATGGTCTGATGCAACCTATATTGAGGATCAGGATCAATGGTGGCTTTCAGGTAATATACAGAATGCTGTTGACTACAATAGAAACTAATAAACCATAGGAATTTTCCGAGATGTGTATCTCATCTCTTTCCCATCTTGTCGAATCGAAGATTTCTTTATCAAGACGAAACTGGATAGTAACTATGAGAACGCCATTCTCATTGCATCCGTTAGTGTTGTTACCGAACAGTCCGCAACTCTTGAGGTTTTGCTTTCCGAGCTTGACAAAAACGGAGGCTCCTTGGTCAATTCCAGCAAGGTCATCATCGATGAAAACACCGGGAAGCTTGATGTAAGCCTTGAAATCGACAATCCAAAGAAATGGACTGCAGAAACCCCATACCTTTACTCAGCCGAGATAATCCTGACATCTAACGATTCCGCTGTGCTACACAAGGTCCAGCATCGTATTGGTTTCAGGGAGGTCGAGATCAAAGAGGGACTTCTTACTGTTAACAGCAAGCCAATTCGCTTCAAGGGAGTTAACCGCCATGAACATCATCCTGTTTTAGGACAGTCTGTTCCTCTTGAGTTTGCGAGGAAGGATCTGCTATTGATGAAAACACATAATATTAATGCAATCCGCTGTGCTCATCAGCCGCATGACCCAAGGGTCCTAGATCTCTGTGATGAGCTAGGCCTGTGGGTTATGGCTGAAGCTGACCTGGAATGTCATGGATTTTATGATGCTATTGCGCGCCCGCTTGATATTCCTGAAGAAATGGATTATGGAGAAAGGAAGAGGCTAGCATTCGGTAAGGCGGCGCAGTACACTTCTAATAACCCGTCTTGGAAGAATGCCTATATTAACCACATTCATACTGTCATTAATCGCGATAAGAACCATACTAGCATTATTATCTGGAGTCTCGGCAATGAAGCCTTCTATGGAGACAATATTCGGGCAATGTTCAAATATGCCACAGAGTTCGACCCGAGCAGATTGGTACACTATGAAGGAGATGAGCAAGCCGAGACGGCACATATGTACAGCTATATGTACCCAAGTGTTAAGCGCCTGATCAAGTATGCAAAAGAAGAAGGTGTAAAAGATGATAGCAAGTTTAACAAGCCTATTATCCTCTGTAAATATGGCCATGCGCTTGGCAATGGCCCTGGTTAGTTAGAGGATTATAAGCAAGCTTTCTGCGACTTTCCTTGCCTTTAAGGCGGCTTTATCTAGGAGTGGTCTAACTATGGCTTGTGGAAGTTGTCTGACTCTAATGGCTAGGGATACTATGCCTATGGAGGGGATTTTAGTGATGAACTAAATAATAGGCCCTATCTGATGGATGGCTTGTTGAATAGCGCGCACCAGCCTGCCCCAGGACTGATGGAGTATAAGAAGGTCATCCAGCCTGTTGGCTTCTCTTTTGAGAACGGCAAGCTAAGGATCGAGAACCGCCATGATTTTGTCGCCTTGAACTATCTATCAGCAAGTTTCAAGGTGGAACATCTAGGTGATGAGTGAGTATGAGAAGGTCTCTATGTATCTGACTGGCGCTAATCGATGCAGGGCGACGCTACTAGATACAGGCTTCTTCGAATTGCCAAGTATCTCAGCTGGCAATACTCACATCATACCTATTCCCCTCAGCCACCGGCAGTATAGGCGAGGAGAAACTTACTTGACAGTATCATTGGTGCTTAAGCAGTCAACTCCTTGGGCTGATGCTGGTCACGAAGTCGCTTGGTACCAACACCGACTTCAAGATCATCATAATGAAGCTGAAGTAACCCTCAATGATGTCAGTATGCCGTACCCCGGACTGCACGTGTCCTCAGACCCTTCTACTATCTCAGTTTCCAGAAATGACTTTTTGTTCATCTTTGATCGAGCCTGTGGTGCATTGAAAAGCTGGATCCAAGATAATAACAAGTTATTGGACGCCGATATTCAGACCAGCATAGCCATTACCCTATCATTCTGGCGACCCAGTACCCTTAATGATACCCATACGTCGCTATCATACTGGGAGAGATTCAGTATCAATAAGCTTGCATCGCAGCTTCGTTCATTTTCAGTTAATACCTTTAATCGCCACAAGATCATCCTCAAAGCGCATCTATTCATCACTCCACCGGTCCTAGATTGGGGTTTCAATACAGAAATAGAGTATACTGTGCATACGACTGGAGCTCTCAGTATCAAGGTCACTCACATGTATCCTACTGGGTCTTTTCCAAAATTCCTTCCACGCATTGGCTTAAACCTTTATGGGACAAAGCTGCTAGACCATGTTAGCTGGTTTGGCCTGGGACCAGGCGAGAGCTACCCCAATAAGAAAAGCTCCCAGCGAGTTCATATCTGGAATTGCGAGTCTATATCAGAGCTTCAGACTGCCTATGATGTCCCACAAGAAAATGGTAACAGAGAAGAAGCCAGGTGGGTGACGTTCAGAGATTCTAAAATGTCCCATGTCGGACTGCGCGTCACCCGACTATCTGGGACAGAAGCAAATGAACACTTCAGCTTTGCTGCATCGCACTATAGAGATACAACAATCCAGAACGCTAAGCACCTGCCTGACCTAGTCGAGGAAGATGGCGTATTCATCAGACTAGACGCTAGAGCCTCCGGTGTAGGAACTTGCGTTGGTAGACCTGCTATTCGAGAGGATTTGCTTGTTGAGACACAGGATACGGCTTTCGGTTTCTTGTTAGAACCACTCTAAAGAGTTGAAGTGCAGTTCAAGCCTGATACCAGTTACTTGTAGCGCTCGGGGGGTTTTGAAATCACCGCAGCTTTCCAAGTTTAGAGCAAGCGCAGGCGTAGGATCTGGTGGGCTTCACGAGTTTGGGAGATTTGTTACAAGCCCTACTAAAAAACGGCCCTCGATGGACCAAAACTGAAACGGTGTGCAGATACCGTAGCAAAATCAGTGCTGCGATACTGCGGTAGTGTTATTATAGGTGTGATGGTCAGCTAATTCGC
>JAAQPG010000686.1:0-18614 GCA_013186905.1 Fusarium udum
CTCTTACCCCTGTTTTTATTAGCATATTTTCAGTTTTAGTGAGAATAGTTAATAGACACTACTAGAGACCATTACCAAATAAGAGTGAGAGCTGTATCCGCCATGCAGCTAGGATAGGCTAAGCTTGCTTCAGTTGTTATAATGACACCCATGACGAGAGTCGATATGGCGATCTGGAACTTTGCCTATCGGGCGCCAGGGAGGGCACTACTTGACTATGTTATCGTGAGGATATTGTTTGACTTTGGCTGCTATCTCGTTACTGAAAGAACATGCAAGGTTCATGATGGTTGCTCAATAAAAGAATGAGTCCTACAGCTCTTGATTTCATTTAGTTGTTCATACGGCGTATAGCTAGCCAGAAAGCAGACATGGTTGGCGATATTCCTTTCTGAGGCCACTATGTGCCTTCTCGCTGAGAAGAGCGTTACGGAACTAAATCCACTCTGACGGTCTCCGATAATACGAATAAGAGAAGTGCTGATGAGAGAGTGGAGCAGTCTTATTAAAGTGGCTTTGGCTTACCTGCACTCTTGAATGACGACTTAAAGGTCTTTAGTAGGAACCATAACAATAGGAACGTAAGATTCGAAATCGGTCATTGGTGTTATAGTTGTTGCGGCCCCAGCCCAGACTGGCTCTTCAAACGAGCTAGGCCCATCGCAAAGATCACAACTGCATGACAAACAATCCACGCAGTCTTCGATAGCAGCTGGAATATCTGGCCTAGCTTTTACCTGCATGGTCCAATGAGGCAATTGCCCCGAATCTGAAGTGTACTTAAGATTGTCTAACAGTGAGGAATGAAAAGCGACGCCGCTCAAACCATCAGCAATGGCGTGATGGGCGAAGAACGCGATATCTAGCCGCGAACGAGACACGTCCTGGGCATGTGGGGAATCCGCTTTGCGGACATGCTTCGCTATAACAATTCTCCAGGCTGGTTTATCGGGATATCCAGGATCATCTGAATCTCTTAAGTCACTCTTATCTCCTGCAGGCACCTCCCTGCATACTTCGATGGTTGGCGCTCCAGAAAGAGGCCTACGAGAGCTGAAGCAGGGTGAGGACCACAGTCTCCATACCGGTCAACTCAACGACCAACGTTATTGTGACTGTACGGCGCGAAATAAGGACGTCAGATTCCACTTCTCAAAGTTGGGGGGGGGGGGGGTTGTTCGCTAAGATTTCCCCTCTTTGCCTGATTGTACTCTTTTTAGATGCTGACATTTCCTCTCCTTCATGATATCCACTCTAGACGGTATGCTTGTCAATTTCTCTTTGTTTTAGAAGTTGCCTACGTAGCTGCAGTTATTCAACTCAGACAGGTAATCACTAAAGATTTTAGGTCCTAAAATGATGATAAACATCTGTGATTAGTGAGGGTGCTATACGAGACTCATAACAAATGTCTCGGCTTTTATAAATTAAGCCTGACTCAATTTGGAATGACAGCTGTCTGAGTCAAAATTCGTCACCTGTCTTATTTAGCAATCGTCAATGTACATCCAATAGTTACTCAGCTTGGCATGGGACTGAGTTGAAATTAGTACCTGCCTTGATTGGCAATAATCAATGTATATCAATGGAGAATCATGAGGTCAAAGATGAGATTACTGGGTACACCGTGACTAGAGATAAGGACCAAAAGGTTCCTGGCCAACCCCCTCATAAGGCCCACATGAATGCTGTCACAGCAGTCCCCAACGTTATTTCTCTTCAACTCAACCAAACCTTAGTCACCACCCGTACCCTGCACTACGATGGTGACTTCTGCACTAGACGTGCAGGTCCTTGGTGGCCTCTGCAAGGATTTTGTTTGCGGTATTGATGTCAGTACTACAGAGTATACTAAGCCTTATGGTGACGAGGATCTGCAACTAACATCTACTAGTGTATCGTTGTTTGAACACGCCAAGCCAATGCCGCAATTTGGTCCGACCGTCACCCTGCACTGCAATGGTGGCTTTTCTTTACTTGGAACAGAAAAATTGATGTGTATCAATTCTTAGAGTAAACCTGAAACTGCAGCTCAGTTCAGCTCCTTGCATCTCTACATTTGCCCGACAGGAATGCTGATATACGTCCAGAGTCACTCTTCTACATAGGGATAGTCTGTGGCACAACAGATAAGCAATCTACGTAGCATTACTCGTTACATTGTAGCTACTCAAGCTGACGCTTGTCATATATCACAAGCTTAGTCCCAAGACAGTGTTCGTAGGGTCTAGCCGACATAGCTCCGATCATTGATAACATGTGTTGAATAGTATGTGACATGACTCCTGCATACCATGCCGTACATTATCACATTATTTCTAAATGACAAGTACCCACAAGCAACCACTATCTCGTCCCGTGTGATAAGATCGTCACATCATGAGGTAGTGATGCTTATGCAGGGGCTGACCAAATAGGTATCGATAGAAGGCATCAAGCTGGGCTAAGTTTACAGCATTCCGGATGCAATATTACGTTATGCAATAACGCACAAACGGATCAAACACGAGCTATAGTTCATACATAGTAATTGCAGATATAAATTTCCATCTAATCTGCAGTTCATTAATCAGTATACCTTTCTCTCTATCAGTTCTTCCTTTACACTCCGAGACTGCCATCACAACTATATTCAAACATGTCCACCACTGAGATAAGACTAACCTCTAACCATGATAGCCTTCCCTTCGTCCAGCGGGAATATCAAGGGGAGGCAAAAGTCACCTCTATCAGCTCTGTTAATATTGTACACGATATTGATGCCTCTGGACGAGGTGTAACTGACTGCTACGATTTATCTATGGATCCCCGTGTCACTGATAAACCACAACTTGATGCCAAGACAGAATGGTACTACCTACAGACACATCTTTATGATGCTATGTCTACCGATAAATCTGGGGATCCTAGCCACACTGTTATTGTTTGTCTTTTCCGTCAATCAGCCGACATCGAGATAGATTCAACGACCAGAGAACATAACTGGGCTGTTATTTACGCGACTCTAGACTGGAAGACGAAAAAGTACAACACCTACTCAAAGGTACCCTCAAGCCTGCCGAAACACCTTTCAAAGGTAATGGAAGGGAAACATACAGGCCTCAGCAAAACAATCCAAAAGATGCTTCAAGCTGGGCCCAATTGCAAAAATGTGCCCTCGTTCATCCCCGATGATCTGCTATCAAGCCCTGTGCAGGTCCATCAACACAACAACGACGATGGCCCAGCATTGCATCTTGAATGGGATAACGGTGCAATTCTATTTGGTGAAAACGGCTCTTACCACCTAGAGGTCCCTGAAATCGAACTCGAGATGGATGTCAAGGCAACAAGACCCGTTATGCTTCACGGCCACAATGGAGAGACACTCAATGACAAGACCGTATGTGCTCCCTGGTGATGGTGTCGGGATGTATCTGACCGATTTGTTCATAGGGAGCGATGTTCTATTACAGCTGGCCCCGGACCCAAGCGACTGGGGCATACAGAGGACAAGCAGTGACTGGTACAGCCTGGGTAGACCACGAGTATTCTTTAGCAGGGGAGGAGACTAAGGAGCAGCCCGCAGCGTTGGGATACGGCTGGAACTGGATCTCCCTGGTCTCGGTAGACAACGATATGGAGGTGTGCATTACTCAGGTTCGTCTATTCATCCTCGTTAGCTTGCTCGACTAACCAAACCATTCACAGGTGCTTGATGGAAATAATCTTCTCGACCAATATGTTCTGTATCATGACGAATCTGGTCAGCGCCACCAACTAACTGAATTTACACTTACTTCAAGCGAGCCTTGGGTATCAGGGCATACATTCCAAGACTTCGACACCTGCTAGAAGCTTCAGATCCCTAGCCTCAATGTTGACCTGGAGATTGCATCAGTGACAAAGAACCAGGAGTTCCAGACTTGGCTGCGCATGCCCTCTTTCTACGAGGGAGCCGTTCGTTTCTCTGGTACTTGGCAGGGCACCCTTATAAAGGGATTTGGAGCTATGGAGTTGGTGAAAGGGACAGATCTGTCCAAGTCGATGGAGCAGATCTTGGAAAATGCAACCTCGGTGGTTCGTCAGTTGCCGAGGGTGCTATTGAACTCACTGATCTTGCGGGATAAACAATGATCACTCACAGTTTGGCTCGGACCAATGTGAAGAGTAGTATTTGCAAAAGGACCATCTGTAACACAATTATCCGGACCGTTGCCGTTCCCGCCAAATCCAGTATCGGGATCAAGGAGCGGCGAGTGCGTGAAATTTCCAGCGTCGCGGATTTCATCCCACCAGCTAGCTATGCTGTTAGTGGCGAGAACAGGAAAATAGAGTTGGAGTGGTAGTGCTCACGGCGTTGGCCCCTTGTAGCCGCACTCGTCTCTCAAGAGCTGCTCATACACGTGTATATAGAGACGGTGAAATGGAAGGAACTGGGCCTGCAATTGTGCATAGTTCAGTTAGCAAAGCATGTTATTTTAACGCGGTAGTACAGCTAGGGGAACACTGACAACAAGATGAATTGTTTTGGCCTGCACCTGATGCATGGCATTCATATCGTCAAACCTTGTGACTGTACCCTTTATGCCTGCCTGCTCAGACAGCTGCATCAGACACTTCACTGCTTTCAGGTAGGATTGCTGGTCATCGCTTTCCATGTTGGCCCATTCAATACGTGTCTGAATCTTGTCGGGTGTACATGTGCTGTTGCTGGATGATATGGCGGGCACTGGGAGTGCCAGAGCCAGTACGGTAAATAGAGAGAAGAACATGGTTGAAACAGCAGTAAAATCTTGGTCAATTAAAGATTTCTTGATAATAAGATCTTGTAGCTTGCTTTAGTCTACTAGTCAGACCATGAGAACTACCTGAATAGAGTTACAGAAGATTATAAATCTAATACAGTACGATTTTCACAACGAACCACTTGGTTATTATTATGGAAATGATCTGCAAAACAATCCAGATGCGCGATCTCAATCTTTCGAGGTCTTGGCAAAAGCTTGACGAGTCACGATTGCACGCTTTTTGCACCCGCCGCGCGGCGTCCGCGCGTCAGTCTCCACGCAGATACGATATATCAATAGGGTTCATACCCACTAATGGGTTTCAGGTGGACCGATGATAGTCGCAACCCCATACCACTGTTGAGTAGCAGACCTGGCAGAGAGGGACTTACCAGAACTACAAGATGTCCCATGGGCAGCCAAGAACATATCTCGGATACGGCACGCTGAAAGTGAACTTAGTCACTCACCCTTACTGCCTCACCGCATACTCTTCTACCCATCAACAGGGAATACATCCAATCACAAGTTTCAGCCAGCCAGATGGTTGTTGACATGCACCGTTGTTGAGTAGTAGAAAAGGGATTGTTAGAGCGATAGGATGCTACCCAGACGGCCAGAACACATCTCAAAAACGCCACTGGAAAAATCAATCTAACCGCTTACTGCGCCATATTCCACGCGTGGACAAGGGATATATAAACCTTTAGGTTTCAGACGGCTCGATGGTCGTGGCGTCACAGATTGTCTAACGGAAAAGGGCGATAGGAGCCAACCACTCAACCGACAAGCTTGTTCTAGGTATTATTTGCGGAGCTGGAGCTACACCACTGGCTACTATCTACGCATTGTCCCCCCATCACCACGGCCGATCATATACGTTTTCGTAATATCATTCAAGTTAAGAATTTCCTTCAGGACTCCAATTAAGGCAACAGGGAAAACCACATAACTTCCGCAATCTTGCATGTCAGCATGGTATTAGACCTGGGGTCAGTCACTGAGAAAGAGAGTTGCTAGCCATTTTTCGGACTTCTTCGGAGAAGACAAGGAAGGAGTTGGTGTGAGATATGTCGTTTAAACTAAAACTCAAAATGGCAGAGGACAAGCATCCTTTGGCTCGGTGTGAGTTCTGAATGACCCCGTGTAGAGGTTATGCGCGTTATTGGACCCGAACTCAAGAAGCAATGGATGCATTAATCCGCGGGTTAAGATATCCAAGTCCATGGAGATTGAGAGTACTGTTCTCGAGGCCGTATAGGAAAGAAAAAGCATAAACTATAAATGGTTATCAGCTCATTTAGAGTTAACATTGAGGTTCCAACAAGGTGAAGGCCATTAAAATAGAGTTTCGGTTTCTAAACATAGATACAGCGGCTAATGATACTTATCAGGTGAGGAAAGAGACAACAGCTTTGGAGTCTAGAACATAGATATATGCAACCATCAGGAGACATGATTCTGTCACACGTTCAGAGTCATGGAGCAGATAAAAACTAAACCAATGAAGCAAGGTTCGCCCACATCACGTACAAGATCCCCAAGACCCCGACCAACTCTTGGCCAAAGCAACAAGCTCAAGGAAAAGGGGGCGAATTGCAGCCTCGATATGGGCATGAATCGGAATTGCTTTGTTGATATTTCCAATACACATCTACTAGGCAAGATTATTATTGGCTAAATCAATATATTGAAGATATACTCAACGAGGACGTGGCTCCTGTTATGGCAGTGCGAGAATCAAGATGTATGCCCGAGTAGCAATAGACTGCTGTTCATTTCCTGCCAATCTAGGTGAGCCAACTAACGTAGATCCTTCCACAGTCTTTACTCCACAACATCCCGGGTAATGACCCATAGCTTCTTTGAGAACGGACCCTTTGAGACCCAGGTAATATGCATGCCCGAAGCCAAGCCAATTGCATCTCCTGCCCTGAAGTTATGTTTCTTTCCACTGAGCGTTTCAGTGACCTCAACTTCGCCCTCGAGCAGAAGAATAGTTTCATCACCAAGTACGCCAGTATAGGGCGTCGTCATAGTTCCATCTTCAGTCAGATCAGAAGCCGCAATTCCTTTTCCAGATCTCCAGACTCCACTCAACATGGTTCCAGTTGATCCTCCATTACGAATGAAGTACAACTCGCCAGCCACGAGATCTCCCTCCTTAGGCTCAGTGAAATTGTAGTCAACCCAGTCGGGACTGTCACTGACGTGGTTGATTAGAAGATCAGTCGGCGGGTTGGCAGCAGCCTTGGTGCCATTCCAGATACACCAGTACTTCTTGAAGAAAGGAGCATCAATCTCCCAGTAAACCTCAAGTCCCTTGGGAGAGCTGATGATTGACCCAGGACCAACTTGGTATTTAGCACCAGTTGAGACGACAGTCAAGGTGGCGGATCCGTCAATAACGCATGCGGTCTCATCGCCCAAGGGAGAGGAATAGGTGAGGTTGTGCGATCCGTCGCTGTTGGCACCTGGGGACGTGGCGCTCGTCCTCCAGAATCCAGACGTGAGGTTTCCAGAAGTGCCAAAGGTTCGAGCAATGGTAACCTCACCATGAACCTGCTTGCCCAGCTTGGGCTCTTCCCACTCAAAGTTTGTCCAAGTGCTGTCAGGGGAGGCTTGTTTGCCGCCGTGGACAACGTGAGTGGTTGGTTGAGTCATAGTGATAGTAGGAGAGATTGGTAGGATTGGTGTCTGATTGTTTATTGATTGATTGATAGCTGAGCAAGAATTGACTTTGAATGTTGGATGTCCTCGAACCTATTTGTACTTAATCGCGGCTACAGCTATACTTTCAACACCACGAGAGCCGGTAAGCTCTGGTAAGTCTCTCATTTACAACATCACAGCCCAAGTCTGTCACTGTTGAGTGTGTGGTCAATGATACTTTGGCTGTATCTTGGGCAGTATTGGTCAGATTGCCGGCCGTTGACAGCCTATTGCCGAAGCCCTGAAACAAGGTTGATGACGACATGGGGTTGATTGGGATAACTTCTTGGTCAGCCGGTGCGGGGAGCAGAGCTTCGATACTATTTGTTCATTCTCCGATAGCCAGAATTCGTGCGGTAGCAAGTTTTTGTTTGTTTCCAGTAGATCTAGCCAGCGCATGTAGATCATGATTACTTATTTTTCCCAAACTGGAAATTATACTGCTTGGTACGTGCCGTCGGAAACACAGCCAATGAAAATGAGTGGAAAACAAATACCCGGACTAGCCAGCTTGCCAGGAAGCCGATATGTTCAGACCATTCCGCTTACGGAGTCGCTCAAGATGACCTGAAGACCAGTCACGACGAGATGGATAAAGATTATATTTATAGCAGGACCTTTCTAGACTTTATCTCAGCACACAATTACAGATCTGATCATATTCCTGATTATTTCCATTTCCACCTCATCACCGTACAACAAGAAGAACAAAATGCCTATCTATCTAAGCATGCAGCGCGTTCGCTTCTCGAGCCCAGACGCCTATGAGAAATTCAAGGTATATCTTGGAGAATACGTTACGGTGCGCCACGACTAATTGATTCAAGGTGTTATTCGCTGATACCCGCCGTCACCTCATGACCCTTCCTGGTTTCTTGCATCTGACATGGTGGGAGCATCCTGATGATCGAAGCTGGTACAATGAATGTAGCTTCTGGACCAGCCGAGGGGCTCTCTATGATTGGCACAAAAATACCTACCATAAGTATTGCAAGTCATGGGCTGCAAATGGTGCAATTATGGAGGATATCATTACGAATTTTGAACTTGTCGGCACTCGTCTTATCCGAGTCTGCCCTGTATGCAACAAGGCAGAAGACAAGAAGTACAATTTGGCTGAGGAACAGGCTGTGTTGCGCGAGACATGCCCTCAGTGTGGATTCCACTTCCCGGTTCTTGAGGAAACACCTTCCAGCTTTGCTGTTTTCAAGGATGTGCCTGGCCTAGTCATGAACGATAAAGAGGAGAAGCAGAAGGAAGAGGCCAAGGCATAAGGTACAAGGGACAATCAGAGATAAAGACAGTAGCTAAGTATACAAAATTAAATATAAATCAACCGTCAATGACCTTAACAAGATTACGCCCATATGTCTTTGTGATGTCTATTAAGTCTTGGAGTCAGTATGTTTAACACATTATAAGACATACTGACAATAAATTAAGTACAATCTAAGGGGGACACTCTAAGCATTGTAGAATTACCAAAGGGCTGTTTTACTAATTCTTAAGAACTTGATGGAATTAACTACTTTCCTTGCCTTGTACCCATTTCACTCCCTTGAACCCCTTTGCCAGAAGTCAAATAGCAAAGGTGTAAGGGGGTAACAAGAAATTGTAAGATTAAATTGTGCGGGGCGGGTACCCTAGATCAGCTCAGGTAGTCAATAAGCAATAAGACTACATTTAAAGAACCCCTTTACCACTATTTTAAAGTGTTATAGAGTTTCTTATTATGTTTAAATATCTGTCTTTTATGAAGTTGGCCAATCGAAACAGTACATAAAATGAATAGTTATTAGCCCAAACAGTAACCTATCGCTCTATGTCACTACTGGGGCGGTCGGAAAGACAGCCAATTACAATCAAGGTATTCCAATCAATTATGACATCACAGTCAGGCCATTTCTCCAGGCTCACATGATAGACCCGAGATAAGAGACAGCTGGATCTTCATATCAGTGTCCCTTAGATGACTAGTTCAAACTCAAAACGGGCTGTCAACTGATAGCGGATCATCAGTGTGCCAGTTTACAAACGCTGATTCGTGAGTATGTGCAAGGGTCATGCAAGTTAACACCCTTTGCGGGGCTTACCCCGCGCTTTCCAGGTTCCAGACTGCGATAGAGGACTAGGATGGCAGGATGGCAAGGGGGTGAGGAAATACAGCAGACAGGCTTTAGTGGGAGATTAACGATTTCTGGTGTAATCTGTTCCGCTGTTTCTATTCACCCCGAGGGGATGGGTTATCATAGCTGATGTGTGGGGTTGCTGGCTTCTTTATGTGCCATTTCACCTTGGTACCCATACCGAGAATCCCCCGAGATTAGATAGATGACAGACGGGCTAATATCCGCACAGCCGGTTGTGCGTGTATGCGTACACATGACAGACTTGAAGCTGACACCTCCAGAAACCTTGATCTATCTCCTCTACGTGGCTCTTGTTCCAATTTTGGTCGTATTCCTCCTGACTTATCATGGTGAGATCGAGTACGCCGTCAACTCAGGACTCGTCACATCGGCGACCTGCTCGAGGGAGAGCTGCGCCTCGATCCCGATTGGGGTGCGCTACTTGTAAGAGGCGACACGTGAGATGCGATGAGGCATATCCCTCATGTCAACCTTGTTATCGGTTACAACTCCAGTGCTACTATCCCCATCGCTCGAAACGAGCCCCTGGACCGCCAAAACATCGAGCATTACTTCCTTCCCCTAGTATATCGGGGCCTTCGTTCATCAATCCATCCAACGCATGCACCACAGGCTTACCCTCACCAAACAGACAAAACTCTATCGTCTGTTTACGGGAAGGGAACGAAGATGTGGCTGACCTTGATTCATTCTCATGGTCTGACAGTAACATGGCTACTGACATCATCACCCTTTGCAACAATTGGGAAGGGCAACTCGAGGCCTTTGGTAGCTCCAAGTCCCTGTCGTGCAGCATTAGCCGGCCAACTGGTGATCAGGACATGATAACTTGTTCTTCGGTGCCAATGCTATCCGAATTTCGGGACCCAGGAGATTCTAATGATGCAGCAACTCTCTGGAGGGCGGTCATTGGTAGTCCGCCTGTTTCCAGTACAATCTCGACACAAACAGACGACCAGTTCCAGATCGACAGCCTCATAGGTTCTGGGAGGTTAGAAGATAAGCACTCGTTAAAAGTCTTTGGCAAGATAATGCAACCGCCTGCGGCCATGTTAATGGGGGGCATCAAGAAGTGGCGACACCTGCAACAGTACCTGATGAATTTGGCGTCTCAGAATGATGTCGTAATGAGTGCTTTGCTAGGTCTTGATAAGCTCCTTGAGTGGGATAGTATTCGTGACTCGATCACTACGAGACATGATATTCAAGACCACATACTGAACTCATTCAACACAACAACCTGTGCAATTCAACAGGATCTTTCTCGAGTTGAATACAGCAAGGTCAGCTCCAAGATGGATGATTGGCTAGCCGCTATATTCCTGTTGGCGTGGACTCATGTTCTTCGCGATCGTGTTGAGTACGACAGTGGGTGTCTATTCCCCACTGAACTTGCCGATACCATCATTACTTGTTCCCATGACTGGAATTGGTACTCGAGACAACTTCTCTCGTGGTTCAACTCCCTCGATAGCAAAGCCTCTCATTTGAGCGGCCCAGCTCTTTTATCATCTACAGCTCTCCAAGTTGTTTCTCGATATCCTATCCAAATTATCAGTTGCGACTACGAAGAGTCTAAATACAGAAGAGACTCGCTTGGCGAAGATGAAGACTTCCAGTTGCTGTCTCAGAGTCCGTTGTCTGAAGTTTCCGAACATGGCGATAGTGGCATCATCGTCCCTGCAAGGAGCCCTTGTGATATAAAAGAGATCATCCTCCGCGCAATTCTGCAGCCAGCTTCGGAGTGGTACTTGAAAACGCAAGCTTATTGCCGCCAGATCAGCTCACTTGACAAACATCACTGCCATCGGTTTACCCCAGATGCGGAGATGAGGGTCTCTCTAGAGGGAAAACGAATTCACAGCAGGCTTTGGGACTTGTGGGCGCAGTGTCCTTCAGTCATATCCCTGTCCACTGCTGAATTGTCGATGTCAGTGGCTCCCGATGTCGCTATGAGGGTACGAGAGGTCTCCAACGTGTATCTGGCCAGCTTCTGGATCCTATTCGTGTATCTCCATCGCATCTGTTGGTGGCATCTTCCGCATACTGAAGGGGTCACAGGCGCACTAGAGAAGACGTGGGAACACATGAAGAATTCTTATGGAGAGTCGGACGACAGAATTCAACAGAAGACAGTCCACCCTGCTCTAATGTGGCCAGTCTTTCTTTTTGGGGCGGAATGTAAAGCTAGTGAGCACCGCATTTGGGCCATTGAACAGCTCAAGGCCCTGGGAAGGGCAAGACCGGTGCTGAAGTCGGAGACCAAGAGTCTAGAGAATTTACCAGCATTTCGTATTAGCCACGGAGCCACAAGGAATGCAAAACGGGCTGCACTTTTGCTTGAGGCACTTACACGAAAACAAGATGAAACAAATTGCAGAGTTGATGAGAGGGATTTGTCCATGGACATGTTTAATTGTTATTTCTCAATAGTGTAATTCCCAAGTCAGGATTCGAAGAAACATCGGAAAGCAATCCAGTACTCGGTTTCTACAGTTGATTTGTAGTTAATATACAGTATTAGGACGTATTTCACCCCCGACAAGCCTCTTAATCCATGATGCTTTTGCAGTCCTTGTAGCCTGGGAGATAGGTGCTTGGCAATCAATGGCAACTCAATTGGCATGTGGCTTATCATCGCACCGCTGTATGCTTCCGAGGCTGCACCACTCAAACTTCGGGGTTGGCTTACCGCCCTGAAAAACGTTGTTCCTACTTGCGGCAGCTTTTTCTTCTCAGGCTTCATTTACGCTATCGGCTCGGACAACAATCAGAACGCATATCTGGTCCCTATTGCTGCTTAGTGGGCTCTCCCAGGAGTCATACTCCTCACCGTTTTGTTTTGGTCCGAGTCTCCAGTCTGGTTGGTCCAGAAGGGCAAGATCGATCAAGCTCGCACAGCCCTTCGCCAACTCCACGGATGCCACATGGACACCGAGGGTATTCTCGCCCACATAAAGGTCACAGTTGATGAGGAGAACAGACGGGTCGACGATAAGGCAACGACAACTTACCTTGACTGTTTCAGGGGTGTTGATCGTCAGCGCACCCTGATCTGCATGTTCCTCTACTCCTGCCAGTATCTTTCTGGTCTTACCTTTGGTTTAGGGTACCAGTCGTACTTTTACCAGCTCATTGGATTTGCCGCCAAGACTGCATTCTTGCTCACGATGCTCAACACTGCTGTCATGGTGGTTGCAAACTCGTTGTCTTGGTTTGTCGTTGAACACACTGGCCGGCGACCACTAGTTCTATGGGGCGAGTTGGGTTGCGTTGTCTGCCTGATGGTGGTTGGTGGCACGAGCACTGCCGGTACTATTGCAGCTTACAAGGCAACAGTAGCCTTTATGTTTATCTGGAACTTTATATTCTCGATGACTATTGCTCCTACAATGTGGTCGCTAGTCGTTGAGCTTGCGCCTCACCGTCTTCAGTAGCATGTGCAGGGCCTCTCGAACATTATGCTGGTGTTGTGGCAGTGTGTAATCGGTTTCATCTTCCCATACATGTTCAATCCTGATGCTGCAAATCTGAGAGGCAAAGTTAGCTTGGCCTTTGGCAGTGTGACCTTCCTTGCGTTTGTTGATTCCTTTATCTGGCTGCCTGAGATAATATAACTTAATAGGCTGTATGATATGAATGTTAACCCTAGGCACTTTGCGGAGGCTAAGGTAGAGGATATTTAATATTTTAAGAATGCTATCTAGTCGAGGCAGTTATTTTAGATACCCTAAATAAGACAGTCTGCTATGATCTTATTAAGATAGACAAGCTCAAACAACCAGCCTCAGCTTCAGCTTATCCTCTCTGACAATCTCATCCTTCTTGGCAATAAGCTCCTCCATATCCCACGGGCAACTCACATATCTTCCACCAAGCCAATCTCTGCGCTCAGAAGCGAGCCAAGCAATCGTATCACCAGCTATATCTGGTCGATGGGGAAGCGCATTCCTAACCACTTCAGGCGCTCCTTCAGTGATCTTTGTTTTAATCGCTCCGGGGTTAACGCAGAGGGCTAAAAGTCCCTGTTCTCCGTACTCTACTTGCAACGACTCGGTCCATCGGAGCACTGCGAGCTTGGAGCTTCGATAACTTCCGCTACCGGGGCGGACACTGAGAGCCCCCAATGAGGACACGTTGATCATGATGCAAGAGCTGCTAGATTTGCAATAGCTCGATAGCTGCATTGGGAGGAATACGCGTGCCATGTTGAAGAGGCCTCTGATATTTACTTCCCATGTTCGCCAGTAGATGTCAGGGTCAGACTCGAGAAAAGGCTTGTAGGGTTCCATATGCGCGGCATTGTTGACAAGAATGTCCAGTCGTCCGCTGAATTCTTTAGATACAGAGTCATACATTGCTTTGACACCTTCTTGGCTCGAGATGTCAACTTTATAGCCCAGTACCAGAGGCTCTTTGCGATTGGCAAGCGTCGCGGCTGACTTCAACTTGGTGATGATGTCATCGGATATACCCTGTAGATCGCAATATGCTATTCTAGATGCTCCTGCACGCGCAAAAGCTGCAGCAGTAGCATATCCTACTCCGTCTTCATGTGCTGCACCAGTGATGAGGACATGCTGACCGGTTAAGTCCAATTTTAAATGTGAAATGTAGTCATAAGATGTGGCATGGTGGGTGAGTATAAAGTCAGCACCGTCGGGCAGTTTCTTTACGGTTGACATAATCGAATAGTGTTTGTAGGTGAAGATTCGAATATTGACGATATTGGGAATATGTAACTGGGAAGGTGTGGTGTTTTTGCAACTTGATATATGCATACACGAGGTGAAATAGTGGAGGTCGAATGACGTATTGTGATTTGTCTCTCGGTCTTAAATAACCCGATCTGTTCGATCTACATAGCGAGGAGATGCAGCAGCCAAGACGCTCCAGGCTGAATTTCCCTTAGCAAAGATCGAAGTATGGCTTATTAATATGCTATTCTATAACTTAATTATGGCTTTTTCAAAACAATACGAGACATTACCACGGTTAGATATTGCCATCCTTAATGAAGGTCTAAGCCAACCGACCTATACAAGGGCAGAGGAAACAGGTCATGAGATTAGCTTCCAGGTTAACTATCTCTCGACAGCTCTTCTCGCCCTCTTTCTCGAAGCAATGGATGATCCAGCCTCTTTCGACTCGTGGGAGGCCTACAAGACCACCAAGCTTTTGCTACTTATGTTCGCACGTGAACTCAGCAAGCGCATACCCTCAAATGAAGTTATAATCAACGTATCGAATCCCGGCGCATGCAGAGGAACACAGTTTGTACATGCGAAGCGCTCAATGCTGGAAGAAGTGGTGCTATATGTGGCATCGCTGGTTCTTGGACGGACTGCTACCATTGGTGCCCGGCAGTATCTGGATGCTGTGACGGTGCAAAGCGCTGAGAGCCATGGTAGCTTTATCAGCGAAGGCAAAATAAACGCGTGAGCTTCTCTAATTGGTTATAAACATATCATGAGTTGTGCTAACCATACCTGCCTAGATTCCCGCCGATTATGTATGAGCAGTATGGAATAGCCCTTCAAAATGCGTTATGGGATGAGACGATGAGAGAGTTTGCTTTTGTAGGCTGTGGAAAGTTCTTAGCCTAAACTTATAAATCATGTAGTACCTTCTGTTGATAAGCTATCTGGGTTAGTAAAATTCCTTATCCTGGATCAGTCCTGCGTCGTAGGATTCGCCGCAATAGTTCCAAGCCAGCATTCATCCTGATCAGGATGATCCGTCCACTTATGATCTTCATCCTCTACATAAAACCTGACAATCCTTCCATCAGGGTCCTCACAAGCCATGACCCAACCCTTTATCCCCGTGAATATCTTACTCCTTCTCACTCCATGCGGATTCAGCCACGTTCCCCACTCCCATAGGTCTCCACGAGTATTTACACCCCATGGGATAGAATCCCAACCCTTCTGCGCTTCAGCTTGCCCTGGGACATATCGTAGCTCAATAATTAGCTCGGTGGACGAGTGCGTGAGCATGATTGCAAAGACCTTGTGGTCTGGGGTGTAATGGCTGTATTTCATGATTCGAGTCGTGGGGAAAATGGTTACATAGAACTTTCCAGTTTTGAGGATAGCATTGCAAGGCAGTTTGAGATGATTGAATCCCCTAGATGACTGCGGTTTCCTCAGCTGGAGATGCGACATTATGACTGCTGAAGGAAATGTAGATTGCCTTTTCTTTACGAAAGACGGTGCGATCGTGGAAAGACTCACCGAGGGATGATAGCGGATACACCCGCTAGCTAATAGCAAATGTGACCTTGAGTTATGATCTGCGTTGCGAATGGTAGCGAGGCCAATGACACCATTTTGAAGGCATTTTCAATAGGTAGGTGATGTATCTACGTGAGATAATTTTGCACTACAGTCAAAAGTGATAATAGTTAGTCTTTTATGTAACTGCAGCTACTTCTGCGAAGTGAGATAAACACAGTCAGCTGTATGTAGATAGTTACATACACAGATATATCCAGGGCTCATTTATCACATCACAATAAAACAACATATCTGGCGAAAAGGAATTCAACAATATCTTTCATAGCGTAGTGTTACACTAGTAACGAAATTGCCAGAAGCAGTGTCGGCGGCCTGACAGAAACATGTGCCGTTAATTTTCATCCCACGATGTTGGTTGGCGGCTGACAAACACAAGTGCTTGTCGATCCCTTTTACACATTCATGACCTCTTTACTTCTAGTTCCTACACCGGATGCGAGGCCTTGCTTATCTTACTTGTAGCACAGTAACACACTAACCTCTACAGTACTAGACTTTACATTTTGATCCGCGTTAGGAATAATGAAGATCCATTAAGTATTTCAGTAGCACCTGCAAGTATGTATATAAATACCATCAGGAATTAGGTTAAAACTATCACTCTGTACCTCTTTCTATCATGAAGCAAGCACATTCATCAGAATCACCAGTTCTATTAACTCAGGCAAGACTGTCTTGAAGCTAGTAAAATTAGCATACATTGTACCCCATACTAAAAATTTCCCCGTCTCTCATCAACTATCTAGCTACTTATTCAGCAGCCTCAATCTGATCAACTGTAAATTCGGTGATGCAACGGAACTTCCTGACACCATCAAAAATGGCCTGGCCCTGGTTACAAGAATATTCATTTCCAGGGAACGGAACACAGTTTCCGTAGACGTTGTCGTCCAAACCATACATATCATAGTTTCTATCCTTATAGATTGCTAATAGCAAGGTTAGCAGGGGACTAGCCACGCCGCCATTGGCAATTTTGACAAGATAAAAGGTACTTACTCCAATGGTACTTGGGATTGTCACCGAAATGCATCTCCAACACATCAACGTCGGCAGGAGAGTTGCCACCAAAACATCCCGCGCCGTCGCATCTGATGCCTATCTGTCCGCTCACATCATCCCGTCCAAAGTAGTTTCTCGCCGTGTAGACATCGCTGCAGCTCGGGTCAGAGGGGTAAATGTTCCACATGTCCTCATTGCCTCCCTCTGGTGTGGTGCCCGTTTACTGACCAATATAGAGGTCAAAGTTTGCGGTTACAAAAGCAACGCAGGAGAGCAGGATAGCGGCAGAGGACTTCATCTTGGAAGGATATTGAATAATGTAAATTGGTGAGACTTGATTTGATCAATGTTGAAGTTGAGAATGGAATATGGAGAATGGGCTGAGGGTGAGAGAAACAATACCTCTAGAGTTGCGCATCACAGACCTTTTATACCTCTTTTGGAGGGAATGCAAGACTGTACAACACAGAAAGTTGCCCTTACGTCACATCAAGCTTACAAGCTATGTAGAAACAGGTTCCGGAACGGCCTGCATATCGTTTAGCAAGACATTTAAACACTTGCTCGGAGTAGTTAACCTAACATTTTGCATCTCTCTTAATGATTCAACTTGTCCTTCTGTTGTAAACGGCCGTAAGCAAGGGTTCCGTGTCAGCACTACCGCCAATAGTTACTAGCCCCAACTATGCTTAAAGATAACTCTAAATAGTAATAAGTCTCGAAAGGGTGTTATCGCCCCTCGAGCCGTCCCTAGCGACGCTGTACTATGACGCAGAGGACTTAAAAGTGACGTCTTCGCAGCTGTTAATGCAGCTGAGAAGCTTGGCTCGCAGGCATGCGTCTTACCCCGACGAATAGGCTCTACGCGTGACATGAAAGCTTGGACCCCGGTTCTTTTTTGTTGATACGCGCGTCGTATTCCAAGTGTCACAAGCGAATTAATTTCTTACTAGCGTTAAACGACCAGCCCAGCCAATATCTCTTGGAAGTAGAGCTGTCCAACCCCTGTTAGAAGTGTTTAGACCTTCTAGTTTCTATCTAGCGCCTATGGTACCCCGGACCGGAAGGTTTAATCACTCTAGTTAGATAAGCTAGTGCACCGAGCTTATATCATTACCTACATATCTCATTAACTTTAAATTTCTACAGTTGTTAAGCTTGAAAGGTTAAATTGACTCTTTATATTAATTATATTAATTGAAGATAGAGGTTTACTATATAGCAAAAGGCAGGTTTCTATTATAAGACCACAGCTAATATAGATATATAGCTACTACAAGAAGGAGTAAAGTAAGGTTTAGTAGAAATCCTTTGCTTTATTTAGTATTGTTGTTTAGGTATCTTAGACTTTCTAGAGGGATTAATCTTTAGTTTAATAATATAATTAAAGTTAGCTGCTAAGAAAGTAGCGTGTTAAGGCATTAAGCATCTGCATTACACTAAGGTAAGCTCTGTAGATCCTTTACTATACAATTCTATATACAAGTAGCTATTTTATCTTATACAAGCTTTACCTACTATAGCTATAAACTCTATAAAGCTATTAATTTATATATATAATTTATACTTTATAGATATTATAATGCTTTAAAGTAAAGGGGCTATTTAAAGTTTTAATTAAGCTATAATAAATAGGGATTATACTTTAGGCTTTAATTTATATTTAATATAATATAATAGGT
>JAAQPG010000687.1:0-62591 GCA_013186905.1 Fusarium udum
TAGCTTAATAAGGTCAATCTAACCGCCACCTTCAATTAAGAAAACAAGGCTCTTTCAATCAAAGCTGGAATGCTCATTGTGACTAATCTACGCTTTGTACAACAGGAAGAATATGGATGCCTTGGCAAGTGTCTCCACTACGTCATATGTGCCGCTTATCCGATGACGTTTAGGCAGCCGAATTAATCGGTACGTATCCTCCATTTGCTTCGCTTTCTGCCCGCGAAAATCCCCAGACCCCAAATTTCAAGGTGTTCAGCGGCTTTTTGCTAGCGCGTGGAGACGGTGAGATGATTCGTTGTAGCGGAGAGAGCTTCTCCAATTTTCGTGAAGGATGGAGTTGGGATCTCCATGGGGAAAAAGAGGAGGTGAGCTTGAGATCGTTGCCGTTGATACGGCTCTCATACCAGAGCCAGTAAGACATTGACGGTTGTCTTCAATATTGGTGTCAATTGTGATTTTGAGATCTGTGAAGACGGACTCATCCGTTGGAATGGAAAGTTACCCTGTCAACCCCCGTGTTCAACATCGGAGCATTCAGTGTAACCGAATACAAGAGAATAAAGAAGAGAGCCCCTGGTTCATTCCGAGACAATAACCTTAACGTTTCCACAATTCCCAAGTGCCATCTCCAAATTCTGGTGGTCAGATATATCCAAAGGTGCATGTGGTGGATACGCTTAAACGCCCGCCCACCATCTTGCTCCCTCCCTCCTAGCCTCCATCCAAGCTCCTCATCCTTAGACTGGGCTCACAAGATGGGGATGAACCGGGGATGAGCGATGATCCTATCCAAACTCATCCACCCCAGGTCTCACCCGCATTCATTCTCAATTGCCAAGTTATTTAACACTACCCTTGACCTCTTCTTTTTTCTTGGCTCCTCAGTCCTTCACACTTTCTTCCATCTTTACCATCCAAGACTCATAAGCTACAATGGATAACAAGGAATTGGGCCCTGATGTCCCTGAGGCGTCTCACAATGAGAAGAATGGCCTTGGTCATGTACCGCCCAGTGCTACAGGTCGTCGTGGTTCGACTGCCGTGAACATCGTTGAGAATCCACTCAAGGTAAGCTTGGCGATCTCTTGGCTCATCGCCGAGCTTTCTTAGTCAAATCGCCAAGACCCTCGGCGATGACCCCAACTCAATTGATCTAATCACTTCAATTGGTGTATACTTTTTATGTTCGATTACTGACATTGACATTTACAGCGCGTCACACCTGAACAAGCAGCCCACGATGCCCGTGTCTTTGCCGAAACACACGGCATGTCCGAACACGCAGAGCTCTTCTCCCGCGCCGCCCTCGTCGCCCGCGACCAAGAGCAATTCAACATGGTCAAAGAGCTCAAGGAGGATGAGCGTCAGGCCCTTGAGTACGAGCGCGATCATAAATGGCACGGGCCAAAGATGCTCTGGTACTCTATCTCTCTGTGCGCTATTGGCGCTGCGACTCAGGGTTGGGATCAGACTGGTTCCAATGGTGCCAATTTGTCGTTTCCACAGGAATTCGGGCTGGATGAGGAGAATAGTGTTCGTGATCAGTGGATTGTCGGACTGGTCAACTCGATTATCTTTTTGACTGCTGGCTTGATGTAAGTTCACTGACGACAATTCACTACGCTTCAGTCAGGTTGGAGCCAAGCTAATGAGGACAGTGGCGCTTTCATCGTTGATCCGCTGAACCACTATTTCGGTCGTCGCGGTGAAATCTTCATCACGGCATGCTGTCTCACCGCAACCCCCATCGCCTCCGGCTTCACCCACTCCTGGCAAGAGCTCTTCGCCGTGCGCTTCGTGATGGGCATCGGCATCGGCGCCAAAAACGCCACCGTCCCCATCTACTCCGCCGAGATGGCGCCCGCCCGCGTCCGCGGCGCCCTCGTCATGTTCTGGCAGCTCTGGGTCGTCGTCGGCATCTTCCTCGGCTTCTGCGCCAACGTCATCGTCAAGGATACCGGCAGAATCTCATGGCGCCTGCAGCTCGGCTCTGCCTTTATCCCCTCGTTTCTTTTGGGTCTTGGTATCTTTTTCTGCCCCGAGTCGCCGCGTTGGTTGATGAAGCATGGGAAGCATGCTAAGGGGTTTAGATCAATGCAGAGGCTGAGAGCGCATGATATCATTGCTGCTAGGGACTTTTACTACTCGTGGATTATCTATGAGGAGGAGTTGACTGTTGCGAGGGGTGCGGGTTATTTCCAGCGTTTGTGGGATTGCTTTGCTGTGCCTCGCATCAGGCGCGCGAACTATGGTGCTTCTACTGTCATGATTGCGCAGCAGATGTGCGGTATCAACAGTGAGTCAATGTCTCTTTTTGATGTTTCAACCGCTAACAGCTTCAGTCATTTCGTTCTACAGTTCCACTATCTTCCGAAATGCTGGCTACACAGCTGTCCAGGCCTTGTATGCTTCTCTTGGATACGGCGCTATTCAGGTCATCGCTACCATTCCCACCTTGTTCCTCATTGACACCAAGGGACGACGAACTCTTTGCCTTATCGTGAGTCACCTGGACTCAATTGTATACACATCTTCTAACATGATCTAGACCTTCCCCTTCATGTGTGTCTTCTTGTTGGCCGCCGGTCTATCCCTCCTCAATCACAGCGGTAGCCGTGGCGCCCAGATTGGACCAGTCGTTCTGTAAGTCTCTTAGCCCGTTCATCAAAGGTTCACTTGCTAACCTATCAGTTTCGTGTATCTCTTCACCATCGCCTACTCCCTCGGAGAAGGTCCTGTTGCTTTCCAATACTCTGCCGAAGTATTCCCCACCATCCAGCGTGAGCAGGGTATGGCCTGGGCTGTCTGCATCAACAACACCTTTGGTAAGTCACTAGAACCCCATCAATTGACCTTGACTAACACGCCAACAGCTGGTGTCCTCGGTCTTACATTCCCCCGAATGACCAATGCCATGACTCCCACTGGAGCTTGTACGTTCTCTTTCCCCTATCCAACATAGACATTGACTAACATAATTCAGTCGGTTTCTACGCCGGACTCAATCTCATTGCTTGGGGCATGATCTTCTGCTTCGTCCGTGAGACCAAGCAGCTCACCCTCGAAGAACTTGACCGTAAGTCACTTGAGGCTATTATTATCAAGCAGCTACTAATGATATATCAGAGGTCTTTTCTGTTCCTACCAAGCAGTTCATCTCTTACGAGACACGGGTTTGGCTTCCATACTTCTTCAAGCGACATATCCTCCGCAAGAAGAATGTTGTCAAGCCCCCACCCATCATTGAGCGTGCTGAACTGACCTTCAACTCCGATTAAATGTGTCCATGAGTACACCATGCTGTAACGTTGGGTCTGGATAGTTAGGTGCTGGTGCTGGAATTTATGTCATGATCGACGTTGGTCGGTTGGCCAGCCGGTTTCACGATTAGTATTTTATGAGGTTCATGGAGTATATAGTCAATGGTTATACCCTTAGTAAATCTCGTCTTCAGTATGCTTTTGTTCTTCTCTGGTATATATCTATCTTTCTGCAAATCTAGTTATCGGTGAGGTTTGTGTTGCTTAGAGACAGTACTTAGCCGGATTCTATTGCTGTTCACGACCAGCCTATGGGCACGGCATGGTGAAGTTCAAGGGCAGTCGGGCGTAGCATCCTAAGTGACACGCGTTGAAGTCGACTACTTACGGAGGAGGTAAAAATTGAAAGTATTATACATATAGAAGCCAGTTTCAGCCTCGCCTTGGTCGCATATACACTGAGCGAAGAACCAATGGCACACGTAGGTAAGATATCGCATACAGTAAGATGCATTGCTGGTGAACCTCCCCACTGGGCGTATTGGACCTGTAGATTCCTTGGCGTTCACAGAGCGAAAAATGAAGTGATAAACAAATAAATTAACAACCAGAGCGCTATCTTAAGGACTCCTATTTGATTGAATACCTTGCGCCAACACTCAGTAGACATAGACAAATTCATCGTTCTTGGAATCAGTAAGATCCATGAAGGCATTCTGTCCCAGACCATCCTCATCATTATCCTGAGCATTCGCCACATAGTGATGCTCCATACTCAAATCCCTAATCTTAGCAGGCTTACCATTCTTGACTCTCTTCCTCTCCTGCATCTTATTCAAGAACATAAGATTGGCCAACTGCAAAAGAATAACAGCAATCAAAGCACCAGTAATACCCATGGTCTTGGTAAGACCAGGCTTGTAGTACGGCGCATCCTTGGAGCTGAAGAGCAAAGGCCCGATGATGTTACCAGCTGAAACACCAATGTTGTACAGCGACATGATGACCGACTTCTTAGTCGTACCAGCAATGTTGGAGATCATCCAAGAAACGATGAGAGGGTTACCACCGAAGAGGAAAGCGAGCATGTAGTATGCTGCGAGGAGAGGAGCGACGTGATCGCGGTTGAGTTGGTGAAGCATGACTGCTCCAGCGAGGACGGGGAGCATGACGGCGATGAGGAAGATGGACTTGACGCGGTATCGGTGTGCGAGGTATGAAGCGGGGAAGATGACGAGGAGTTGTACAGCGCCGAAGGGAATGTTGAGAAGTGACGTAACGCCCTTATCGAAGCCGAAGCCACCAACGATGATAGGACCAAAGGTGTTGGTGACAGCGGCAGTGACATTGAGACACAAAGCCATGCTGATGAAGAGCCATGTCTTGGGCTCAATGAGAGCCTCGAAAGCTTGCTTCCAGATAAAGTTGCGACTTCCAGTGCCGGTCTGATTGGCGTGAAGACGCTCAATAGTCTGAAGCTTCTCATGCTCAGTTAAGAAACGCGCAGACGGGATGTCGTTGTCGAGAGCCCAGTACACAACTGGTGCAGTAATAACGGTGATGAGGCCAGCGAAGAGGAAGAGGATGCGCCATGATGCAAGCGAGCCGTTGATCTGGCCCAGACCAAAGGAAAGCGCAGCAGCAAACATATTCGCAAGACCATTAGTTCCATACCAACAAGCAACCCGCATCGGTTGCTCAGCACGTCTATACCACTGCGACGTAATGACCGAAAACAGCGGCAAGCACGCAGCCTCAAACAAACCCAGCAAGAAACGCGTCGCAAGAAGGCCCTGGTAGGTAGTACAAGCAGCCATGCACGTCTGCGCAGCACCCCAGCCAAACACAAGACTAGCCATAAAAATACGATGAGGAATCTTGACCATCAGCCATGAAGAGAAAGGTAGCCAGACGAGTTGTGCGATGGGCGCCATGGAGGAGACCATTGAGTATTCGTTTCCGCTGAGGTTGGTGTCTTCGCGCATGGCCCATACTGCGCCGTAGCCGAGGACGGATTTATCGAGGATCTGGAGGAAGTAGACCCAGACGAGAATGGAGAGGACATGTTTGTCGGTCTTTCGGCGGAGGCGTTTGTTCTAGATGAGAGTTAGTTGGCTGAAGAGTGAGAAGAGGGAGAGAGGTGACGCACGTCTTCTTCGGTGACTTCAATGTGCTGAGCACCGATCATCCGAGCGACAGAATCGCCATTCTGAGGATGAAGATCCGGCTTTGCGATCTGAGACTCCACGTCTTCGGCGTGTTGTTGAGAGGGAGCATCGTCGCCCTTGAAAGTAGACATTTTGTTTGAACTCCGCTAATTGCAATGAGGGAGTGAAGAATGGATGAGGGAATGCAGACCTCAAAGTGAGAAGAAACAACGACCTTCTTATCCTTTAGCTATTTCACCGGTCGACGGGAAGACCGTTAGTGTCAATGACATAGAGTTTAAAGGCTGGCTTCCCCCCACGCGAATAGAAGCGAGTCTGGGGAAGAGCGAGAATCTGGGGGATTTGTGGACAGCAGCGGGGTTTGTGACGAGCGGTGAAATTCCATGGTAGATCGTTACTCTCCAAGGGCAGGCAATGTCGAGTCATGGTCGAAACCTTGCTTGTTGTTGCAATTATTGGCGGTTCGTATTGCCGAGGCCAAGATCAGCTTAGCGGAATGGTTGTTTTGGCTTTGAGGATCAACGTCATTATTGGCACGTGGGGGTTGACGATGCGGAGAAGATATGGGGAATGTGGCCGGAAGCGTACCGCGGTGTGGTTGACTGTCAACCTGAGTGAATGTGCATCGCAAGGAGATTTTCTGTGGGGGAAGATCTAGGTTGTTTGCATCTGATCTCGTTCGGCAATTGGGTATAGATCGTGGAATTCTTAAGATTGGATCTTGTATTGCAGCGTTGACACTGTTTTTGACATACAAAGCCAGCGTTGAATGACTGCCCTGACAAGTACTTTCGCTTCAGCGGAATTAGCGTCCCTGTGCTGAAAACGCCCTGAGAACCATCACAGCACCGCTATGATCATGCTCCAAACGAAGTTCCTGGCAATTGACCTCAGCCATCGGCAATTGACGTGGGGGTCTCGTTCAAAAGCCGCTCCTCATCTTGAGCTGCTAAAGCCGTCTTCCCTTGTGATATTCATCTCGTACGATCTAGACCGCGGTGTTATCTCAGATCTTTCTTCGTTGTTCTCACTGCAACCATTCGGATCTGAGCCTGAGAGCTTTGACCCGCTTTTAGCCTGGTTGACTGTCGACCCGGCAAGGTGCATGTCTCAGATTTCACCTGTAAAGCCTCTTGATTCAAGCTCTAGCCATGGGAGATGCGCATAATTGCGGCTTATCAGAGGACTTTCTCTTTAGCTCAGGTCTAAATAGCCTTGCTGGTCTGTTCCCTGCAGAAGTTGTAGGTAGCGAGATGGATTGATGGCATGTGAAAGGCTGGAACGGGAATGTTGCATTGGGGGCAGTCATTGTCTGTTTGAGAGATTTGATCGTTGATCCTGGAAATAATCGAACGATCTGAACACTCTAGGTATAGCTGAAGATGTTTGACGTGGGTATGCAGTTGTTGCTGTCACTTTCTTGGCTGCGAGTTATTGCACCTTGTTGAAGTTAAACTTACGTTATGAAAAGAATACAATGACGGTAGAGACAAGAAATTTATGCTAAGTTCTTGGGTTTATGAATGTCATCCTATGGAAATGTTCTTGTTGTCTTGCTCGAGAGTAATACTTAATCACACAACTCGAATATAATGAATACAAGCTCGAAACCGTGCAACAAGACGATCCCACTAACTAACCCTGAAATAGTAGGCTATAAATCAAATCTGCAAAACGTGAAGTAAATATTTCTCTTAACTTTCTGGAGATCTCGTTTCGTATCAAAGTAATGTCTGTCTTTGACAGCATCGAGTGATCGGGCTGGTGGAGCAAGTACAGGTTAGGGATCAACCAGGCATCGGCAAGAATAGGACAATCATGATTGGATGGATGGTCGTTCATCTTCGTTTAGTTCCTGGTTCACTTACCGCATGGTCTAGCAGGAATGTTGGATCTCAATCGGCTTACCCCCACGCTCCAATGCCAGCAGCTCAGCGGCTCCGACCAAAATCTCAGCTAACCTCAAAATGACGACGGACCGACGGCATTAAACCGTACCTGCGCCCGTCTCAGTAACCTCCACGTTTCTGATCAAAGCTCACTGTCTCCCCCGTGTTTATTGCCCGACATGCAAATTGCCAGGATGCCATCGAGCGACGACTACCCCAGACTCTTCCCCGCAGATGATCATCGTTTAGACACGGATAGAATACCGACAGCAGAGTCGGGCCGACGTGGGGGTCACACGAGATGACAAGTTCGTGACTTCATGGTTTGCTGGGGTTAGATGTAAAACTGGTTCCGTCTAAATCTGAGTTGTAGTTCGTGGACTGTCATTTGACGAAGAATAACTCAAGTTTTGAGCTACCATATTAAAGACTTCATCGCAGAGTGTCTTGAATCACTGCAATAATGGCGAGCATCTTGGAATCTCTGTTTTCACTGAAGGGCCGTAAGGCTATTGTTACTGGCGGGACGAGAGGCATCGGACAGGCTATGGCCCTATCACTTGCAGAAGCAGGCGCAGATATCATCTTGGTGCAGGTAAGTCTCCTTTGCTGCTGTAATTGGCCAAGCTGACTGACACCATCAAGAGAGACGAAGGAAACATCGAGACGAAGTCTTTAATCGAGAAACTTGGCCGACAGGCGTTCATATACACGGCAGACCTCAGCAATCAAGAACAAGTCGAGAATCTCAGTAAGCGCATCCTCGCCGACGGCCACGATGTCAGCATCTTGATCACCTGCGCCGGAATCCAAAGACGACACCCTGCCCACCAATTCCCCATGAGCGACTGGGACGAAGTCCTCCAAGTCAACCTCCGCACAGTCTGGACCTTATGTCGCGACCTAGGCTCATACATGCTAACCCGCCAGCCCGACGCCAGCGGCCATCGCGGAAGCATCATCAACGTCGCATCCCTCGTCAGCTTCCAAGGCGGTCTTACAGTCCCTGCGTATGCAGCAGCAAAAGGTGGAATTGCACAGCTTACAAAGGCGTTAAGTAATGAGTGGGCGAGTCAGGGTGTTAATGTGAATGCTGTTGCGCCGGGCTATGTTGCTACGGATATGAATGAGGCTCTGATTAATGATGAGAAGAGGGCGGAGAGTATTTTGTCGAGGATTCCGGCAGGGAGATGGGGATGTCCTGAGGACTTCAAGGGAGTTACGGTGTTTTTGGCGGGGAGGGGGAGTTTGTATGTTTCTGGGGAGTTGGTCACTGTTGATGGTGGATGGATGGGACGATAGCATCCAGAAGGAAGGATTTACTATACACTCTATGCCCCTCAAGGAGTCAGTTAATCACTAAGTATCTACCAACATGTTCACACAGGTCTCTTTTGCATTCATTCCTGTGTAGTGACGCCAAAGACCCTGGGAGAAAAGGCCATCATTTTTCATGCTTGAAGAGCCGGGGGACCTGACTCAGGTCCAAGCAAAGTTTCTGATCGTAACAGAGCTCATGTCAGCGTGACCAACTAACAATGGTGGAAAAACACGGCGTCCACCGAGGCAGACCCGGAAATAAACCCTGCATCGTGCGGCTCGTTACCCCAGATTTACGTAGTTCTTTAGTTCGTGGGGGGGGCACAGAACCTGTTTTGCGCGTGGGGGTTCCGGGTCAAATCTGACGATGTCGTGTTAGCCGAGAGGTTGTCGGCGGGGAAGCCGAGTCATGACGGTTAAAAAGTCGGGGGAATTCGTGTCTGGCCAAGTCTCACTCGTAAGAACAAGCATATCAATAATGGCTAAGATCACTTCTGTCAAGTACTACCGTGTTAAGCCACGATGGCTGATGGTTAAAGTCGTCGATGAGAATGGACAGTATGGATGGGGTGAGGCTACGTTGGAGGGGCATGATCTTGCTGTTGAGGGGTGTCTGGATGAGATGATCCCACGGATCATTGGGCAAGAAGCAAAGTAAGTATTGTTGTCCCGGAGCGCCATGATGAACCGCATCTAACGGACGTGGCAGTGATATCGAAAACATCTGGCAAACCTTTTGGCGTCATGGCTTTTACCGCGGCGGACCAGTCTTCATGTCTGCCATCTCAGGCATTGACATCGCATTATGGGATTTGAAAGGTGACTACCTAAAGACACTGCGCTATTGGCAGCCTGAAGCTAACAGGAACAGGTCGCAACTTGAAGGTACCCATCTATGAGCTTCTCGGTGGTAAGGTCCGCAACAAAGTCCAGGTTTACTGCTGGATCGGCGGTGATCGCCCTTCAGATATCGAAGCAGCTGCGTACGTACAGATACCAACTCCAGTCCCCAACCTATGCTAACAACGCGCAGAAAGAAGCGCCTCGAGCAGGGCCTCAAATGCGTCAAGATGAACGCCACCGAAGATCTAGGCTGGATCGACTCCCCATCCGCCCTCGACAGCACCGTCGAACGTCTTAAGCAGGTCAAGGCGTTAGGTCTTGACGCAGGTCTTGACTTCCACGGAAGGTGTCATAAAGCAATGGCGAAGCAACTCGCACGAGCTCTTGAGCCTCACAGACCTTTGTTTATCGAGGAGCCTATTCTGGTTGAGCACCCTGAAGCCATCAAGAAGCTATCTGACCAGACTATCATCCCAATTGCGTTCGGTGAGCGCTTGTATACACGCTGGGATATTAAACGCTTTCTGGAAGATTCGAGCGTCGATATTCTACAACCCGACATCGCTCATGCAGGCGGTATTTCAGAGACGAAGCGCATCGCTACTATGGCTGAAGCTTACGATGTCGCCATTGCGCCTCACTGTCCACTTGGACCTGTTGCTTTCGCTGCTTCTGTTCAAGTCGCGCTGTCATCACCGAACTTTGCCATTTTGGAGATGAGCTTAGGGATGCATTATAATACTGAGGCTGGGGATATAGATCTCTTGACGTATCTCAAAAATCCGAGTGTTTTTGATCTAGAAGGTGGTCACGTCAAGGCGCCTACGGGGTATGGCCTGGGAATTGAGATTGATGAAGAGATGGTGGCTAGGATTGCGAAGGAGACGGAGCCGTGGCAGTGTAAGACGTTCCACGGTCCGGATGGCAGTATTAGAGAGTGGTAAAGCAATAGTGCATTGAGCAGTTTAAGAGATCGTTTCAATCTGAAGGCCTTGTTCCAGCCTGTGATCAATTCTTTCAGCCGCAATATGCCGTCGTTATCCAATGCCTCGCTCTAGTCTGACATCCCACGACAGCACAAATCTGGGGTAGACAACATCCGGGACATGCTCGGCAATTCAGGTCGGGTTGCTTGCTGAACCCCCACGCTCTTGGCGATGGAGTCCCCGGAAATCCAGAGTGAGGGGTCAAACTTAAACGGAAAAGCATTCGCGAACTTGATGAGATTTCCTTGTGTTTACTTCTCTGAACCTGCTTTCTTGTATTACCCCGCGTTTAAGACGTACAGTGAAGATGAGTGACAAGCCATTGGAAGTATTGGTCTATGGCCTTGGAGCGTAGGTTCACTTTTACTGTGATCAGATCATGACTGACATTCATCGAGGATCGGGTCTTTCTATGCCTTCATTCTGAGCCGAAGTGAACATGTTCGCCTGACCGTCGTCGCTCGATCAAACTTTGAAGCCGTTTCTGCGAATGGTATCTCGATTGACAGCCAGAACCATGGCAAACACCACGTGAAACCTCACAAGGGTATGTATTGCCCAACATCATACTAGACTTGCTCTCATCCTAGCCATAGTCTTTCGAACCGTCGCCGAAGCTAATCAAAAGTTCGACTTCGTCATCTGCACCAACAAAGCAGTAGACCAGCTCAGCACTGCTGTTGACATTGCCCCTGGCATTGGCGACAACACCTCAATTGTCATCATCCAGAACGGCGTGGGAAATGAGGATGTGTTCCGTGAAAAGTTCCCCAGCGCAAAAATAATCTCATGCGTAGTATGTGTACTTCTTTGACCTGTCATCTTGTTACTAATGACTGTAGACATGGGTTGGTGCAAGGCAGCCAGAGCCTGGTTTCATAAATCATACGACATCCGAGGATATGCAAGTTGGGTTGTACCCGAACAAAGCGGGCGACGCATCACAAGATACCAAACATCTCGCTCAATTTGAATCACTTCTGTCGATTGGAAAGACTATCTTCCAAATTGTACCGAACATCCAGGTTCAACGATGGGAGAAGGTAGTTTGGAACGCAGCGTGGAACTCACTCACTGCTCTTACACTGATGGACACGCATGCATGGCTCAGCTCATCCGACCTGTCGACTCCCATGACAAGAAAACTAATGAAAGAGGTCATCGATGTTGCCAATGCCCTTGGTGTTCCTTTGGAGTATGAATTGATCGACAGGCTTCTGGAGAAGATCTTGGCGATGCCGCCTATTGGAAGCAGTATGCGGACGGATTATGAGAATGGTAAACCGATGGAGGTTGAGGTCATTTTGGGATATCCTGTCAGGAAGGGGAGGGAGCTTGGTATTGATGTTGCGACGATTGAGACCCTGTATACCATCCTACTGGCTATCAACAAGCGGCTCATAAGCGCACAGAGTAAGTAAGGCAGTCTTTCAGTAGAACATAAAGACAGCTATAAGTTTGATACGAATGATCCTATTCTCATGAATCCTCCAAGTGTTCGTGACTCTATTGTTAGGCTGGCATGCCTTTGTACCGCCATATCACGACATGCTCAGCTCATCGGCAAACCACGGCAACGCTTAAATCCGCATTGCAACCCCATTTCCCCTCAGATCGTGGGATGTTCTTTTAGTGCCGATTGATGACTCGAGAGAATTCCCCATTGAGCCACCCTCGCACCGTATCCATGTCGTCGGGCTCCATCAGGGAACCCCCACGTTCTCCTCCTCTCGGGCTTGACCCCGAACCGACAAGTTCGCGGGGTCGCGTGGTCCTTTTAGGTGGCGGAATGGCTTATGACCTCCATTTAATGGAAATCTCCGCCGGGTCAGGCTTTTAGTGACTTTCTTCTCTATTTTCCGTGTTTGTGTGACCGTTCTGTTTGTCCTCAAAATGTCAGATTGCAGTGCTCGTCCATCGTCAAAAATGCCCCATCCTAATGATCTTCATCGCTCCACTCAATCAGCCTCAGCACCGCCTGGAGATGCAGCGCAATTACCCCAAGGCCAATGTCGTTATATCCTCACGATACCGGAACTAAAAGGTCATCGCTGCGGATGTATGGGCTTTCACCATAACACGTCCCTCCCTGGCGCGACATGTTACTGCGGCCATTTCTCATGCTTCCATTCATCAACATCCCTAAAAACAAGCGAAGACATCACATCACTCAAGAAGCGAGTACGAGAGCTTGAAGCACAACTCCAGCAAAAAGGGAGCTACCAACTGGAGAATCTCGTCGGTCGCATTAGTGATTTGGAGGAGACGGTGGAAGGGAATCAAGAGGAGGCGGCAAACCAGCTGAAAGCTTCGTATCAAAACAGTTCTGCTGCTTGGCAGGTTATAGAAGCACTGCAGGAGCGCATCAAAAGTTTGGAGAATTACTGTCAATTATACTGTGAGCAGATGATTGCGACTAGAAAAGAGGTCAAGGAACTGTATAATCGACAACTGGAGATGATGGATGGCGAGGAGAGTTTGGAAGAGAGGATAAAGACATTGGAAGATCCGGGGAACTTACTACCGTTGTTCCAGACAGGGCAGATCGGTTCGGTGACTATGGATACGAGGTAGATGTAGCATCGATACAGATATGAGAGGTCGACAAGCAGTCAATCCATAGGCGATAATAATACTAATTTTAACCACCACCACTATGCTGATTACTAAAGTATGCTTCAGGGCAAACTTTCTATCGCCTAGACAGGATCCCTTCCACAGTCACTCTTGGACCAACAATAATTAGCGCATCGTTTGTCTGGCTTATATACCTCTGGAGAAGTACAACTATTGGGTTACTCCTCACTCCTGATAGTACTGAGCCTAATGCTGTGATCCAATAGTTACTGTCAAAAGCTACTTAGTCTCTACTGATCCCAGAGATACTACTCGAAGCAATCATCTTCATAATCAACCGTCTTTCATTATCTGTCACAACAACTCTTATCTGAGCATATACTAACCCTGATTCTAAACAACAACCCCTCTGCCATATTTACCTACCCCCCATTTGTCTACAACGGTGCAGCTGTCCAATGGTGCCGCGAATTCTCCTGATGCCGAGTCGAGAGTCTTAGCGGTATAGTCATGCCTAAATAGCTGGTAAGTGTTGAAGATACATATATAGCCGTAAGGACTAACATCTTGTTATGAGGTAAGGTTGCAGGTCTGAAAGGATGGAGCTTGCTTCTGGGTTGTAGTGGTTAATGTTCCTTTGAGTTGTCACGCCGTGCAGCGAAAAACGGCGCACAAGAGCGACTTTTATACTTATCATCAAGGCCACGTCATGCAGGGTGCCACTACACATACGCAGACCCCTAAATGCACCCTATCTTGGGTCTAGTAATCCGTGTTAAGGTGAGAAGGCATGCATGCATTAGCTCCACTACACATGTCCACAAGGTCATACTGACCTACGTTTGAGGATTAAAATGGCCGAAATTGGCGAGATTGAGGCCCCCCGAGTAACAGGGAGGGTTGCCAATGCTCGTAGGGGCGAAGGTCAGTGTGCCAGACAAGATGGAGCGGGATGAGGTTTGATAGGCCACGTCTCGACAAGTGTATGTTGTATTTCCACTGTTGCTCCAGTCCGTCATTCATGTAATCTTGTCTAGACTACGCCATTGGCTACCTAAATCATCTCAAGTACACCAAACTTGGGTCAGATGGCTAAGTCCTCAACCAATAATTGGCTGCCCAATATCAACCCATAAACGAGGCTCTGCTACCCAACGCCCAAGTTTTCCAGGGTTCCTTTCCCTCCCCGCACTCTGGCGATGCATCTTTCTTTGTCTTGCACCATTTCGAGCTTCTTTACTAAGTCACAAGATAATTGATTTCTTGATACACTCTGATTCCTCGACTTCACACCAGCACGCTGAATCTCATAATAGAACTACTAAAGATCGGTCGCCCGATGACGCATTCCATGAACTACTGCACAAGTTCCCTGAAGCCCTTCTCCGTACATGAGGTCTGGAAATCCAATGAAGTTGATGACTCAGGGCAGCTTGTTTTCTCACACACAAGCATTGTTGCGGTGCAAAACGGCGAAATCTACCAAGGGACCAGTAAATCCAAGCCAAAAGATATTGATAAGCTGGCATCATTAAAGAGCTTCTCCAGTCCCCCGGGAAGATATCTTCCCGCCATGTCTTCCTAATTTCACTCGTGCTCCCGAAATTTACATCAAACTTCCCGTATTACGCTTTATACCCCAGGCGCCAAGGATGATATCCCCCAACTCCTACTGCACGAGGCTAAGATCCACGAACTCCTGCGTGAGCACCCGCACCTCAAAGCTTAGGATGCGTTGTTGGTGAAGATGGTCGTTTGGAAGGGCTTGCTCTCATCAAATACAAAATTACTCTTTTTGAGCGCGTGCATGATATCTCATCCTTTGACCTTGGTCAGCGAGATAATTGCATCGCTGTTGTGAAGTCAGCGTTGGAGCATCTCCATAGCTTGGGACTTGCACACAATGACTTGAGTCCTCTTAATATCATGTTCACCGATAAGGAGGAACCTGTGTTGTTAGACTTTGATGCTTGTCATCCTGTTGGGACGGAATTAGATAAAGATGGACAAGTGGGCGACCGGCAGGGAATATCGCGCGCTGTATATAAGGAATCGTCCACTGAGTGCGACCTGAAGGCATTAGAGTATTTGGATATGTGGTTGAAGAACAAGTATGAAGAGATGGAAGAGTCTGTAAGCAACGAGTAACTTTAGACTAGAGGCCCCTTCACAATGTTCTGGACAGACTTAGCTTTAAATTCATGCAAGGATTTGCTGGTCATGTATTTATTTTATCGTGACTATGAGAAGTATGGCCACTGACTATTGAATTTCCATTTGTCACTCACGTCTGATACTTTCTAAACTCCTAAGTTTTCTCGCTCCCCGAGGCCTGCCACATGAACTAAACTTGGCCTCTAGCAAAGTGAATTTTGTAAGCTATTCTCAGTGAAAAGATTATGCACCAATTGGTTGACATGGTGTACTCCATCGTACGTCTTTTTCAACTATTACTCCTGATATCGACAGATCTGATCATCTGAACGTGACTTGACCAAACTTCAAGACCTGGTGAGCGACATTCTCTTGAAAATCGCAATCAATGCCTCTTCTACTTGAGATGAATCGGGGACGCCTCTACACTATCTTCCCATCCGTATCCTTGGAGGTATTCTCACGAGACCTCTGGCGTCGCCAGTTGAACAGAACATGCGGCTTAGTCTTGATAGTTTCCCTCATCTTCTCCTCACTATTGTCCATCCAAGCATTACCTAACGCAGCACTAACAGGATACAGGGGCGTCCCATTGAGCAAGAAATGGTCAGCACCACGGCGATCGAACGAAGCGGTAATATCAAGATCGGTTGCAATTTGATCGCAGAAAGTCTCAAGCGGCAAGTCGTTAACATCACGACCAAACGGGTTCTCAATCTCTTGTCCAATGAACAATAGACCAAAGATGATGTATGCTGCAGTGATGGTAGCTGGGATAGCTATCCAGCCAAGAGGACCAGTCAACTGAAACGGCAACAGCATAACATACACAAACGTGATCTGACTGATGGCGATAGTGTATGCGATCGGCAAGGGGGTATTGAGCACTCGATCACACCCGACTGCTACGTCATTAAGCATGGTGATGTGATTATACGCGACAGTTTGGTGGATGGCGACGGACAGCTGCTTGTTTGCGACGAGACAGTCGACAGAAATGGCAAGATGGTTCAGTATCTCAAGGGGAAGATTTCCCTGATGCTCTTCGGCTCTCTTGAGGTGCTTGCGGGGATCACTCTGTGCGAAAGAGAGACCTAGATATTCACCAGCCACCTGTTTGAAGTTGGTGACTCTTCGCTTTGGCACGGCTGTTGTACGTCCAGAGAAAGTATCGAGGTGGGCGATGTAGGGTTGCATATCAGGTTGGCTCGCACAATGCTCAAAGCGAAGCGTATGCTTAAGTGCAACAGCAAACCCAGCGATGAGCTTCAGCGCCCCAAGCTTCTTGACGAGTAGCTCACGAGTATCCTGACCATCAACACCAGTATCCGAAGCATGGATCCAGATGATTCGTCCTAGAGTTTGCGAAGCGGTAGCTAACATTCCCCAGTATCGACGACCCTCGGCGTAGCGCTCGTAAGCAGTTGATGATCGAAAGGAAAGACTGAGACCGACGACGAAACCGAGGATGGTGAGAAGAACGGAGTTGACGCTGAGATCGTGAACTTTCTTGGATATGACGGTGATAGCAGTAGACCAGCATGCGACGAGGAAAAGAGGGATAATGAGTGATGGCATGATTGAGCCGTGGAGTTGAAGGATGAGTGGCCATTTGGAATGACCGCGGAGATCCCTGGGACCGCTAAAGTAGTTGCTATCATTCATGGCGTCATGTACTGGAGGTGAAGGCGAGGGAAGGTACTCCTGGTTTGGAGGAGTGTCAATGCCAGAGAAGTTTTGTCAAGTCTGTGCCTCTGAGACTGGCTTCATCTCCACTGGAGTATCTCGACCGGCGTCTGACATGGCGAAAAGGAAGCACGCAATCAACAAGAGCGAATAATGCCTATGGATGAAATAACAGAATAGAGAGTTGAAAGCAAGGACCTGGCCAGCTATTATAAAGAAGTCAGTTTCACCATAAAAAATGAAGCTTCCCAAAAGGGTTCTATATTTCGAGCTGAACATTTAGTGCTGATGGGACTTCTGATGGTCCGACATTAGTGCTGAGAATATTGGCAATTGTCGACAAGCTTTGGCATAAGCATTCGCCAAGGCGGTCTGGTCCGCATATCAGCTTGGGAATTGATGCTTAATTCGGTAGTGGTCTGCTTGGAATTACTGCAATAGCCGATGACTTGTCGTGTGTCGCTGACTTGGTGTTTTCAGCTTCTAATTTTAGCAAGATCTGCTAGAGCCTTTACTGGGAGAGGACGTTGCTTTCCTTAACATAAGAACCTATTAACGCATCAATGGGACTTCTGCTGCTTACATGGTTTAGAAGAAACTGGTCTTGTTTGGTATCTGATCGTCAATAGAGCACCAAGGCTCATACAGATATTCTGGGCGCTCTAATCAATGGTAACGCTGCAACATCTGGTATTGAATTGCATGTGTATGTAATCTCTTGAGCCGTAAATACAGTGCTAACTATTTTGCTACCCGCTACCCTTCCCTCACCGCTGTCAGGCCTTCCTTCGACCGTTTCTAGCCCTCCAAAAGATTACGGTCCTTGACCAACACGTTGCACCTTATACCGAAGTGGCCTCTTCGACTTCAAAGTCAAGCTCGGGTTTCTGAACTCCACCTCGTCATCTCCAACATTCTCAATCTTAAAATCTCTAATCAGCCCAACCAACAAGACCTTCATGTTGAGCAAAGCCAAAGCTTTTCCAGGGCACATGCGAGGCCCGTTCGAGAACGTCTCCATGGCATATGGGCTCATCGCATCACCAGCAAGACGATCCCATCGATCAGGATTGAAATTCTCCACATCGGGACCCCAGATCTCAGGATTCAGCTGCGTCATTGCTGGAACGAGCTGAACTGTGGTCCCTTTTGGGATCCTGGCGCCTGCTATATCGATATCCTCAAGTGCTTCCCATGGGATGATTAGGGTAGGCGAGTACACACGAAGAGCTTCTCGAATGACGTTATCGAGGTAGGGCAGATCATCTATCGTCTTGGCGGTTATGTCGTTATCGTTCAGACCCAGAATCTCAGCCCTCGACTGGTCTTGTGACTTCTGGTCTCTTGAAAGTGCGTAGGTTGTCCAGAGGAGGGCACTAGCTGTGGTCTCATGCCCCGCCGCAATGACCTGCATAGTCTGCGTTTCCGGTTAGTGATATACCGGTGGAGGCAGGACAGTCACGCACTATATCGATCAACTCATCTCTAGACAACCTCTGGTTCTCAACAGAACTGGCTTCAATCATTCTCGTCAATAAGTCATCCGATAATCCACTGTCCGTCCCCAGCTCCTTCGCCTCTGTTACCTCGGACGTCCGCTGCTCGATTAGTTCTGTCATCATGCACTTGAGAGCGGATTTGGCCTTGATAAAGTTCAAATTTGCAGATACAGGAAGCCAACGGAGTGGGATGAAGGGGTTGATGAAGCTGATTATCTGGCCAGCGAGTGGCTGTGCCAAGATACCATTGTAGCATTGCTCAAATGATAATGGCGAGGTCTTTGAGCGAAAGTCTCGAAGTTCTTTTCCAACGAGCGAAACACCGATGATGTCAAGTGTCACTCTTGTAAATAGATCTTCGACTAGTACAATATTGTCAGATGATAACAGAGGCGAATCGGCTATCGGTATACGTACGTTCCAAGACGTTGTTGCTGCTTTGTTGAATCGCAGCATCAATATCACTGTTCAACTTGTGAGAGTATGTCACAAAGGTTGGGAATAACTTCCGAATGCTTGGACGAGATAGAGGCCCTATTACACTTAGAATTTGTGAACATGGTCCCCGAAAGAAAGGTCTCACCTGAAGTAATGCGCCTCAACCGTTTGTGCTGATCACCAACGCTAAACAGCAGACCGACACCCAGAAACTCTCCGACAAGTGTATGAAAGAACGCCGGTTTCGCGAAGCGGTAAGCATTGGTTTGGAGGACCTCGCGACATGCCTCTATGTTGTTAACGAGGAGGACTTCCGAATTGAGCCAAGAGAGACTGCGTATGAATGGTGCGTTCGGCCAACGCCGCATCCACTGGAGATAGAGCTCATTTGGTCCTGATCCACGAAGAATGCGCAAGGCATGGCCGACCAAGAATTGGTGGTTCTTGTGAAGTTAGTATCCTCAAGGCAGTACAAGCATGTAGGATGTCTTGGGTGAGAGAAGACTCACTTTCGGTCCTGGAAGATGCCGTAACTCTGAGAAGGATGGTCGGAGTATGGTCTTGATGATGAAGTGCAAGCAAACGGCAAGAATAGCGAGAGTTGCCACTTGTACCAGGGAAAAACTCAATAGCCACATTTTTATTCATAGATTTCCTCAGCATCAAAGAAACACAACTTGAGGTTCTCCTTATTTATGTTTGTGATTATGACTTTGCCCTTCTCGAGCTGACAAATTTCTTACGGCTGATTTACCGCATATCGATGTAACTCGGCGGCCGCCCTTGTGATGGTAATCCCGCTTTTGGTTCTGGAATAGCCAATCGAGGGCTCTTTTCCGCCTCTACGCTCGGGATCTACAAATAGCTGTATATTAATGCCTCCAAAAGTAAGCGCTGTTGCCCTGCGACTTTGTTCACATTGAGCCAGACTGTAGGTGACTACATCCTGGAATCTCTTGGAGGCTGATGAGCATAAATGAAGATAATAAAGCAGACGTCTTAAAGTCTTACTTGTGCGGAAAATAAGAAGGGATACAAAAATTGGAGCTCGTACCGGAAGAACTATGCTGTCGGATCATGAGCATTGGATGATGAAGAGAAGGCAGTCGTCAGAGAGTAAGTCAACGAACCCCATCTCCCAATTATACACCTCAAGCCCACATAACCGACTCGACATGTTCCTCAAGCCTCTTCTCATCCTCGGCTTCTTCTCTCTGCAGGTTCGACCGCAACAACATCAGCAGCGCCCTGACCGATGAGACATTCGGTAGAATATAGCGCTTTCAACTGTAGTATCAGGCAATACATTGATAATCATCCCAAGTATATGCCATTCTTTTACAAGCCTAGCTTCTTTGTCACTTTAAGTCGAGGACGAACCAGAATGCAGAATCATGTTATCAGCGGCTTATTCCCCAACCCTAAAAGCTTCAGTGGGGAATGTCTCCAACAACGGCCCAAACTGACCGTTCCTAACCGCAAAAGGCCGCTCCAAGCATCGCCCTCCAATGAAGAAAGCCCCTCTAGCCCCTCTCCACCTCCGACTCTCAAATGCCGGTCCCGGGGTTGATCCAGATCCAAGCCCTGTCAAGCTGAGCAAGCATCTGCACACCGAGACAAGATATCATGGACTCACCTCACCCAGACGAAAAGAACACCACCTTAACCGAACAAGAACGAAAGTCCGTTCCCGTACCCCACGCACATCTTCAACCCCCCTAACAAAAATGTAGAAAACTCCGCAATCGCTTGTCGCAACGAGCCTTTCGTCGCAGACAAGCAGAATGTATCCGCGAGCTAAAGAACCGCGTGAACGCGGACCAGCGATCTGATAGTGAGCGCGTAGAAGCGCTGCAGAAGGAGAATAAATTGCTGAGGCAGCAGTTGATTGATGTTCAGACGAAGATGTCGAGGATGATGGCGTCGGTGCAGTTGTTGAGTGACTCGGTGGCTAAGACGCTTGATGATACTGCGAGTGGTGAGATGGATGAGCGACAGGGAGATAGGGAGAGTGAAAGAGATGAGCGGGAGAATGCTAAGACTGGGAATGATGAACGGATCGTTGAGGAGGCGGCGCTGCAGTCGATTGACTTGGATACGTTTGATCCGTCGATTCTAGACTTTGATGCGCCGTTTTCATCATCGAGCGTCACTGGTAAGTATCAGCATTCATTCTACAGAGTCAGGCTAAGGATTAATTGAAGCATCAACAGATAATGGTATCTCTTCAGAGCTCATCAACGTTTCCGGCACAAGCCCATTTTACTCTCAGATCCCAAATATCTGGAGTCATGAGTATCAAATGGGAATGCAGCCTTATCTAACCGCCATCAACGCAACAGCCGAGTCAAGTCTAGTCCTTGGAAAAGATTACTCATTTACCAATTCGCCGTTCTCGGATCATATTCAATTACTTCAGCGAATGCTCAAGAATAAGCTTAATAATCTTGGATTCGTTCCAGAAGGTCATAATCCTGTACAGAGGTATACGGCCCCTTCTCAAGATCTAAAGCTTTCTAACATGTTCAGTGTCTACCAACCAGTCCTCATGGTTTTATCAATGTTCAACAGCATGACCCGTCCAGACGTAATGGCATGGTACGCCAAAACACGCTTCTACCACATCATAGAACTCACAGCCTGGCAACTCTACCCATCCTCCGCAACCTTCAACAAACTCCATCCCCGATACCGGCCTACACCAGCACAGCTCGAGAATCCTCACCCCGGCATCATCGACTGGATTCCCTTTGCTACAATTCGCGATCGTTTAATCCAACTACACTCTGCAAACCCCCACATCGACCAGATCTTCTGCGATGCTGTGACTGGCTACGTCGTTGAGGCGCTCATGTCGGATCTCGTCCTGGGAGCCCCGCAGATAACAGTCTACGTGCGTGTAACAGACCTCATCAACACCATGTCCTCCGCAACATCCGAGAGCGAAAACACAATCGCCATGCTCCCCGCTCCAGACATCTCAACGTTATTCTCATCACCTGCGTATGCTCGCGCAGCGTTTAATAAATTGAACATGGACAAGGGCGCGGGCTACTACAAGATCGACCCCGCATTCTTCGAAAAGTATCCTGAGCTCTGGGACCAAGGCAGCGATGTCACAGCGACGGGAATGCCGCTGAAGCCAAAGTATCAAAAGATCCTCACGTATCCGAAACCGCTCGACTCTTCGACTGTGGAGACTTATCGAAGCTTTATCGATTTTTCTCTCGACGCAGCGAATACGATATCAATGTCCCCGTGATCCAACCAACCGGTCCGGTTCTCGTTATCTTTCAGCAAAATAAGCTCCTCACATGATGCAATACACGTGTGAGGACGGCATCATTAGCGCAATTGGGTTTGGTAAAGTTTCGGGAAGCGTAATGGAATGTTGAGTAAACGACCCACCACGAGGGTTTGACTAACACGCCAGTTACTAACACCTCGATTCTGTGATTCATCTGTGGATCATCGAGTGGGGATGAAATCATCTATATAGAAATGCCAGAATTAGTACAGTACCATCACAACCACCATTTCTAACTCAATCATCAAAATGCCGTCTCAAATACCAACCTCAATTCCTCGCTATAGTTTCATGGACGATTATAGCGAGGGTGCACATCCCGCTCTTCTCAAAGCGTTGATCACCAGCAACACGACCCAAGAAACCGGCTACGGAGGCGATACATACTGCGATCTTGCACGGCAGCGAATCCGTCACCATCTCGGCCGCAACGACGTTGGCATATTTTTCGTGCCGAGCGGGACATCAGCCAATGCCATCTCCATCGCCGCATGTCTCCGACCCCACGAAGCTGTCATCGCTGCTAGCTCCGGCCATATCGTGACGAGAGAGACCGGCGCAGTAGAAGCAAGCGGTCATAAAATCATCAACGTCACACCACAGAATGGAAAGCTCACACCTGCGACGATCGAGCGTGCGCTAGATGATAATTGGCATTTCCCTCACATGGCGAAACCTCGATTGGTGTATATATCCAATGGCACCGAGATCGGAACCATATACTCTCGCGCCGAACTCGCAGCTATAAAACAAGTCTGCGAAAAGAACGGTCTCATTCTCTTCCTCGACGGCGCTCGTATCGGCACCGCCCTCGCCTCAAAAGCAAACGACATGACCCTCTCCGACATCCTCGAACTCACAGATATCTTCTGGATAGGCGGCACAAAAAACGGCGCCCTTCTCGGCGAAGCAGTTGTCGTAAAAGATGCCCGCCTCTCCTCCGAGTTCGAATTCTACGTCAAACAGCACGGCTCCCTCCTCGCAAAAGGCCGTGTCATCGGCGCACAATTTGCAGAGCTTTTTGAAGACGATCTGTACTTTGAACTAGCGCGCAAGGCGAATCTGGCTGCTGAGTCGTTATCGAGCGGAATAGCACAGGGAGGATTCTCAGTATATGCTGCGACGGAGACAAATCAGGTTTTTGCAGTGTTGCCGTTAAGTTTGATCAAAGTGCTGAAGGAGAGTTTTAGCTTTTATGTTTGGGAGAAGTGTGGTGATGATGAGGCTGTTATTAGATTGCTTACGACGTGGGCGACGGAGGCGGCGCAGGTTGATAGGTTCGTGGAGATGGTGCATTCTTGGACTGGATAGAAGGAGTTGTGGATTGAAAAACTAACGGATCCTGGTTTGAAAATAGTATGTCATTTTTTTTATGAGATTTTAATATAGACAACCAACTAATCAAATCATCACATCATACTTACATCCTGGAAGTTGATGAGAGGGAACAGTTTGATGTCTTATGAACCGGAGCTTGACAGATTTGTACGTAGGACGATGATACCTGTTCAATCCTACATATCTCTTCCATCAAGCGCTACCAAAGTCTTTTGTCAATGGTGCCCGCTGAATCACTTCCTCGTGGTGTGAATGAACTGGGTCGTATGTTACAAAGAGCTTGAATTGCGACTTTTCCTCTCAGTCCACTCATCGAGGGTAATTTCCGGTTTGACTGACCCTCGCGGATACATATTTCGGCGAATATATGCGCCTTCTCAGCTGAGACTACAGTATTGTCTACAAATTTAGATGTCACAAGCCAACACTGTATGAGGCCTCTTTCGGCTTCATGCCTGCTTAGTCACCAGTAAGCGACGAGAAGGATTCCCGCCATTTGACCGCTCAACCGACATTAACCATTTCTCTCCTTACTAGTCCTCTCATATAACGATCATGACAGCCACAGATACATGTTCTGATAGGGAGTTCAGGTTTCTGAAGTACCTTGACGATGTCGATCAACACCAAGACTCGATAGCCGTTAAGCGCTCCGCCTACTGGTGCTACTGCGGTCCTCTCCTTGACCCTTCGAAGTCATCATTACCGGACAACTTGTATGACTTTGAGAGCCAAGTCTTTACTGGCTCTATCCACTCGAGACTTGATCCTTTTCTGAAGTATATCAAGAATCTTCTCCTAGACAAGGGGTTTAAGCATTATTTCCTTACTATACGAGCCACGACGCCAACACGTGAATTTGATCAACCGAGATGGCATACCGACGAACTCTTCTTCACCACGGACATACTTCCCGGCACGCGTCTAGGTCTTAAATCACAACACCAAAAATCTCATCAAACCACCGGAACGGACTTCAAGATCTGCACTACCCTTCTCGGCCCCTCAACGCTCTTCATACCCTCATCCCACCAACCCTCCGCACGCAAAGCACAAGAATCCGCTCGTGACTCAGCGAGCACAGAGCATGAGTGTGTGTCAATTCGCTGTGTTGGCTGTGCAGCTGCAGCAGATGCTGTGCGCGATGAACTAGCTGCAGTACTTGAACCGTTTGGTGCAGAAGCAGCAGAGATAGGTGAATGCTCTGTGTTTAAGGTTGGCAGGGAATTTGGAGCAGTGCACTCTGAACCTTGTATGAGTGAGGGAAATAGTGGAAGGGTTTTCATCAATGTTGTGCCAGGGACGGAGGATGAGTTGAGAGTGTTGATGCGAAAATGGGGCATGCAGTTCCCCAGACAGTGGTGGGTTGAAGGGAGATGAATGCGAGACAGGTAGCGGTATGCAGCTAATGTATTTTCGCTTCTTGACACGCTGTTTGAGAGCCTCATTTTACTTGTTCTTGTTGAGGGTCGGAGATTGTTAGTCTCATGGTTAACACGTGTCTCGTCGCATTGAGGCTTCACAGCATGGGCTCGGGTAGAACTGCAGGGTAGCACGGACACATGACAATTAAAGTTGACTGAACCAGCCTCTGTGTCTCGGTCTCGGTCTCACGTCGCGAGTTGGTATCTCGTAAAATATCATGTCGGATAATGTCTTGGTGCAGAATTGCTTCAATGGCTGGGGTGATACAGAGAGGTTGAGTTGAATGGTAAGTATTTTGTGTGACAAGAATCGAGTTACCGTCGTGATCATCACTTGACGAACGGTGTTCTCATCAACATTTCAATTGAGCCATTTTTGTGATAAACATGATCTAGTGCTTGTCCAAGCTCAAAAAACGAAGTGTCTGTTCATTTGTTTACAAAGTTAACTTACGAGCCTCACAGACATTCCCATAAGCTAATGCGGCTCTACCGTTTCACGTTAAAAGCGCTCTCGGGATCCTTAGGTCCCCAACCGCCCCGCCATCTCCCGACCATCTCGGCCGAGCACAAAAACACCACTGCCTCAATGCCTCTCTGTACACCAATGCCTCTACACCATAACTGTCAATTGACAACTGCGCTTACAATGGTGTAACACCCTCCAATCCAGCCCCGTTCATTTCCCTCCATCCAACTCGCTGATCTCAATCAAACCATCAACGATAACCTTTTCCCGCACCACTAACTCAACGGCGCACAGCAGATCTAATTTGTGGCTTGCATCTACAGGGTGACATTTCGTCAAAGCTTACGGCAAAAGTCGACGTGGCGCTGCACGCCGTTTCTACACAGCGGGTAACAGCATCATTTCGTGTATCAATTAAATCCCAACCCTCTGTAAGACAAACACGGGATCCGAGGTGTCAATGTCTCGGGACGCGTTGCTTAAGGAGCTTGCCCTTTATCCCTCCCGTGCGCTGTTTCAACTCAAGATCGGCAGGATCTGGAAATAACAAGACCCCGTATTCACAGCGATACGACGGGTGCGTAGCTAATCTCATAATGGCAAGGCGCTAAACCAGCACCACTGCGGAGCTGACGTGACCCCTAAACAAGGGAACAGCGCAGAAGGGAGTCTCGTATTTATCACCTCTACAGATAAAACAACCCTTCAGCTGAAGGATTAACAAAGGGCGCTTTGTATATACCCACAAAGATATTAAATATTCTCATCCTTTGTCTTTTTTATTTCCCCTCTTTTTTGTTTTCCACGTCATCTTGGAACCCTCTTGTAATGTCCTGGTGCTACACGAGGCCCCCCTCCCTCTGAGATTAGCGCCAGGCACAGATCATCCAAGACAAGACCAGCCCCCCCCTTAGCTCTGCATGTTGCATTTGCAGTGTGGTTTTATATAGAAACAGCACCAACACAAAAATTCCCGCCCTCTCCATTTTTAGTTCTTCCAACCTCTCTTCAATCGCCATCTTCTTTTTTGTTATAATTGTTTCGTTTCCCCGGTCACTCACTACGCCGGGTTAACAAATTCCCATCTTATTTCCTTCCCCTGTCTCTTTTTTCTTTTATTTCTCTATTCCCGATTAGCATCTCAATTGATTTGCTGAGATGTTGTCCGCTCTTTTCCTCGCCATCGCGGCCCCCGCGTTGGCTCACGCTGTCGCTCCCCAAGAAGATGGCCTTATTCGCTTCCCCCTCAAGGTTTCCACCGGCGCGCCCGTTGTAAAAGGCGTAACCAAGCGCCAAAACGAAGTCGCGCTTGAGAGCCAGCAGAACGGTTTCTTCTACAGTATTGATGTTGAGCTCGGTACGCCGGGGCAGAAAGTCACCGTCAATCTGGACACGGGCTCTGCAGAGCTCTGGGTCAACCCTGTGTGCTCAAAGGCGCAGCAACCTGCGTTTTGTGAATCTTTTGGTCATTTTGGCGAGAGTAGTACTTGGGTTAACCTTAACACTACTGGCGGTGTCGTCTACGGCACTGGGTATGCTTATTGGAACTATGGCTACGACCATGTTGTCGTTGGATGTGAGACTGCATTCCTGGCTGAGACATGATTCTTTGCTGACTGGATTAGCTGCGAATATTCGTAACCAAGTTTTCGGTGTCGCATACGATAGTTCTTTTACCAGCGTCGGTATCATGGGCGCTGCGCCTGATCTGAACGGTTGGGATGCGCCGTACCCCCTCGTGATTGACAGCATGGTCCGACAGGGCCTTATCAAGAGCCGCGCTTTGAGTCTCGACATTCGCACCCTCGATAGCGATCGCGGCGCCGTTATCTTTGGCGGTCTCGACACCAAGAAATACACCGGTCATCTCGAGAAGCGCCCCATCATCCCCGCCGAGTCCTCCCCCGATGGTCTCACCCGGTATGTCCCCCGCGCTCAATTGACACACACGCCTATCTAACAATCGCAGTTACTGGGTCCACCTCGACGGCATCAGCATCATCCAAGACGACGGCTCCGAAGACGCAATCTTCTCCCAGACAAACGGCCAGCCCGTCCTCCTCGACAGCGGATACACCGTCAGCGCCCTCCCCGGCGCCATCTTCAACAAGATCGTCGCAGCCTTCCCCACCGCCCAGCGAACCCCCGGCGCTTACGTCGATGTCGACTGCTCCGTCGCCGATCTCAAGGGCACCGTCGACTTCAAGTTCGGCAACACCGTCATCAAGGTCCCCTACGCAGACTTCATCTGGCACAACGACGACCGCTGCGTTCTCGGTGTTTTCCAGGACGATGAGTTCCCCGTTCTCGGCGACACTTTCCTCCGCGCTGCATACGTCGTGTACGATTGGGATAACAGGAATGTCTGGCTCGCTAATAACGAGGACTGCGGTACTAACCTCGTCGCTATCGGTACTGGTCCCAATGCCGTGCCTGACTTGGTTGGTGAGTGCGGCTCTGACTCTACCACTACGTCTGGAGCTCCTACTTCCACCGAGACTGCTTCTGAGTCTGTTACCGAGTCTGTTTCTTCTGCTGAGACGACTGCCGATACTACCGTTTCCTTCTCTACTACTCGTTACTCCAACACTACTTTCACAACCTCCAAGCCTGGATCAACCTCGACTGGCGGATCTAACAACACTTACGTTCTCCCTACTACTTCTGCTCCCTCTACGACCATCACTTCCACCGTTACAACCAGCAAGGTCTACACGGTCACTGCCTGCCCTCCCAGCGTCACCGACTGCCCAGTCGGCCATGTCACCACCGAGATCATCACCTCTCTCACAACATACTGCCCCGGCTCCGAGGCTACAGGCGTTGCTCCTCAACCCACCAAGGGTCCCGTCAAATCGACCCTTACATCGACCCGCATGTACACCATCACATCCTGCCCTGGCTCCGGCTCTTGCAACAAGGGCGACGTCACCACCGAGATCGTGCACAACACGCAGATCATCAACCCCGAGCAACCTACTGGCGTGTACACCATCCCCGAAGCTATCCACTGTGGCTTTGGAAACTTTGGCTGCAAGGAGGCTACCACCAAGGGATACCGCACCGTCACCATCACATCGGTCGTCAAGGCGCCCAAGCCTACTCCTGTTCCTGGCTACTGCACTACCTGCGGACCTCCTGGCTCCAACCATCACAACAACGGTACTTTTACAGGTCACTACACCAAGCCTGGTTATGAGCAACCCACCAAGGGCCACGCTACACAGGATTACCCTGAGCCCACTGGCACCGCTTCCAAGCCTACCGGCGGCAATCCTCTTGAGGAGCTTCACACCTACAAGCCCACTCACGTCTACGCCCAACCCCCCAACACCGTCGCCACCGTCGTCAAGCCAACCGGTACACCCGTTGACTCAACACCCTCGGAGCCAACGGGCACCAGCCCCGCGATCGTCAACGGCGCGAGCGCATGGAACGTCCCAGCGCTTGCGGCGTTCATCGTCGGCGCATTTGTGGCAGCTCTGTAAAAGGAGATAATGGATGAGGGCATTTAATACTTATTTAATAAGGTGAAGCGTAGATACTTTTTGCGATGGTAGATATGGGATGATATTGTTCCCTTTTATTTTGTATCTGCTTCTAGAAGCGTATTATTCTTAGATTGGATATTTACATCGATTGGATGTATTTGTACGACATTGACTTTTTATGACAGCCTTGATTGATTTGGTGATGTTTGGTGGGGTGTAGCGTTTGACTGAGACACCCTCCTGTAAATTGTAGGTGATGCACGTTGATGAATTGATGCTGAATTGAAGATGGGACTCTAATGCGTCAACGACTCTACCAAAACTGTCGGCTTGCATTCATCCGACCATGACAGTAGCGGTTATATCGATTGCCCAGGATGCGCATCCTTCATTGAACCATATTCTAATTTTGTTTCATTTTCTTTTGTCTTCATCATGTCCAACGTCCTCAAGATGGCCAGTCTCTTCATCAAAATCAGCATCGCAGTCATAGCCCTCCTCGCAATTCTTTTCCAGATATTGGACCTTAAAGAAGCAATATGGCTTGGTTTCGGCATAAACAGATCCATCCAACCCCTCAGCGACTTCCCCTATCAATGCCGTAAAATCGTGCATCATCGGCTGGAAGCTTGCGAAGACATGTATCTGTCTCAATCGACGCGCCAATTGTTCCTCGGGTGTTCAGATCCATTTGCACGGAAACAATGGCAGCCAAAGTGCGTTTCTCCCAAATATATTTAAACTTACAGTGTAATTAATTGTGTAGTGTTGGGTATCGCAATATTTCGGGTCGGTCGCAGCGCGACGCTATCGTTGCGCTGGATATCGATAAGCCGATTGATAACGGCTTTGAGTTCCGCGCCCTGGGAACACCCGATTTTGAGGGTACAGCTGGTGATGGACTGATCAACCTCGCTGGTTTCTCTGGCGTTGAGCAAAAAAATGGCGATATTGATTTATTTCTCGTTAATTTGCGACCTTCAATTGATGCGGACGGAAAATTGGTAGATCAACATCTTCACGGTGGAAACGCGACTATCGAGCACTTTGTTACCGGTCCCCAAGCAACGGAGATGAAGCATGTTCGGACATATGCTAACCATGGAATTACCACTCCAAACCGTGCGGCAGCATTGGATGATAAGTCGTTTTATATCAGCAACGATCACGGTCCTCATAAATCCGGCTGGGTAACTATTCCAATGCTCATTTCATAGCTTATACTAACAAACCAGTGGCATCATTTGTCCATGATTCTAGGCTTCTCTGACGTGACATTCTGCGATACCCAAAGCTGCCGACCCGTTGCACCAAACCTCCAATTCCCAAACGGTCTCGTCATAAAAGAAAACATCCTCTACCTTCCCGACTCCATAACCGGTCGTTTATACATCTACCGCATCCTTCCTAACAAAGACCTTGAAAAGATCGACGAGGTTAACCTGGGCTATGGTGTCGATAATGCATCGATCGATGAGAATGGCTATATCTGGATCGCTGCATTTCCTATCGGTGTTGAGATCTTCAAGGCGTATGATGACCCGTACAATGCTCATCCGCCTAGTGCTGTATTGAGAGTTAGGAAAGCTGAGGGGGGGTATGTTGTTGAGAAAGTGCTTGAGGATGCGAAGGGGGAGGTTTTGCCGGCTGCGACGACGGTTGTGCATGATGTCAAGACTGGAAGGCTTTTTCTGAGCAGTAAGTCATGATATAATCTACTAATGACATTGCTAACTCTCTGCAGGCGTCATTTCACCATTTATCGCCGTTTGCGAACCAAAGCTGTAGACATAAAGTATCTCGGTCATATATATAGCTCATCAGTTTCAACTCAACTCCACTCAGCTTGCAGATCTTTCCAATGTTCCTATTGCAGACTCATTTGCTTCTACAGAGACGGCCATTATCTTTCTGTTGCCACTTCTCGCTACCAACACAAGGGAAGCACCATAAAACGTCATCAGGATCTACCTTTCTCTTTATCGACAGAAGTCTCTCGTAGTTCTTGCCCCAAAAGGCATGCTGCCAGTCTGGCTCGAATGGAAGAGCCTAGTGAGTGTGAACAAGCATATCATCTAGTAGTATAGAAAGTCTTACCTCATTGATATAAGCACCTGTGTCCGGAGACAGTTTCCGGAATGGCTCCATGGAAGCATTCACCCTCTTGACGGCCTCGGCTTTAGAAGTCTTATTGAAAGGCTCAAAGGACTCTCCAGAAACTGATAAACTCGTTAGAAAACTCCACTGGCTTCTCAGCTTTTTGAACTTACTAGCGTGAACATAACTCTTCCTCCAGCCTGGGTTAACAGCTGTACTCCCCCCTCTGGGCTTCGCATCCCTAACACCCTTCCCAGCGATCAAATGAGCCGTCAACCCCCCAGCAGCATCCAAACTCTCCTCCAACGCTCCCTTAAACTTCTTATCACCCAGCGCCTCCTTGCCCAACAATCTCGAAGCAAGATACAGCGTCACCCCCGCAGCACCCTGATCAAAATAAACATCATACCACTCCAAAAACGAGCCATACTCTTCCTTCGTAGCGCTAAACTGCACAGCCCCTGGCCACCGCTTCTGAATGGTATCGTTAATTGGTTTGAACAACTTGAGAATGTACTCTGGGTCATCAACGTCCTGCGCCGCAAAGACACCCTGGATCCCGGCTACTTCGTCGGATCCGCCGGCGGGGTTGGGTGTTTGGGGGCTGAGGTTTGTATAGCCTGAAAGACCGGCGTCGGATAAAGAGGGGAATTGGGAGAGGATGTAGGCAAGGAGATCGTATTTGAAGGGGGCGGCTGCGGATGTGCCGATTGTGAAGGCTGATGCGGTGATTTTGGGGGTTTTATAAACTTTCATGGTTATGGATGTGAGGACACCAAAGGTTGAGCCGCCGCCCTATATTGTTAGCATAAATGGGTGGGATAAATGGGTGGTATAAATGGGTAGTTGACTGGCTAGTTGAACTGGTGGGTGACTTACTCCTCGCATTGCCCAGAAGAGATCGGGGTGTTTATCTTCATTTATCGTCAGGATCTTCCCAGATGCTGTGACCATCGTCATCTGGAGAACTTGATCAACAGCAAGGCCATGTCTAGTCGATAGGAGAGAATGGCCGCCTCCGGTGACATAGCCTCCGAGACCGACAGTCTTTCCGCCGCCACCGACAACTACACGGCCATGCTTATCCAGCATGGTGTAGAGGTCATACATCTGGGTTCCTGCACCCGCAGTGACAGCATCACCGGCAATAGTAGTCTTGGAGTTGTATAGCTTGAAAGAGCCTTTATGGTAGGTTATGTCTTTGAGATGATGCGTCCACAGGGAGAGAGAACCTGGGGCAGTAGAGCGGCCCATGTAGTCATGGCCAGTGTTCTTGACAATCAGTCTGATGTTGTTCTTCCGAGCTATCATCCATTAGCAAGAGCTCGTCAAATCGTGGAATGCTTACCAAAGTCGACTCCAAGCTTGATATCCTCCGCCTTTGTAACGTTAACAACATAAGCAGGATATCCACTTCCACTACATGGATATTTCTCATCCGGAAGACAAGTCCAGTTCGAATACTGATCGTAAATAAGCGAGACAGGATCCTGCGTGTGGAGATCATAATGCTTCCATGCCTCAGCGACCTTGGGACAAGTATCTTTGTCATAAGACGGCCAGCCCTTATGACAAACAGCCCCAGGAGGAACAGGCGCAAAAAGTCTTCCGTCTAAGGTATCATTCAGACGAGACCACGCCTTGTGAGAAGGCCAGTCTGAAGACCCAGGGTATGCCTTGCAAGTCCTGGGCACAGAGCCAGCAAGAACAGAAGGGATAAGAAAGACGATGAAGTTACAGAGACGAGTCATTGTGTGCGATGCTTTGAACGGGAACTATACTGGAGGTAATTGCTTGCAGGTTTATATAGGCAGAATATCTGAAATGGCCCCCATCTTGGCATCACGAACACGGTCTAAACGAGGGATCATGTCCCGAGACTAAAACAGCATTTCTGCGGCGTCGACGTCAACGCGTATTAGTCGGGTTTCGTTTCTGTAGCTCAGCCCTGCCAAGAGGGGTATTTTGTGGAGGTGGGCTTGAATGGGGGATCATGATGCGAGATACGGGGCTTGAAACTGTCATGTTTTGTGGAGGGAGTGGTTGGTCCGTGGGTGAGAGGATCATTTGGCCAAGTCAGCACTCTACAGCACCGCATTGCCAGTAACAATGAAGACAGTTTACCAACTCTGTCTACCTATGTTTCACTTCAATATCCTTCACGATAATATTCACAACTGAGTGAGCCTTCTACTACTGTAATGCATATTGTGAATGGCCACTGTCAATCCACTCCCGAAATGCCGAGATCAAGAAAAAACAACTCATTCCAACCCCTGTCCCTCTCGCCATATCATCCCGAAAACAGCCTAACGCCATGCCCGTAATCAATGCTTAATCTCAATGCAGTAAAGATCAGGGCCAATTCTCTCCCCCCAGACCCCTAATACTCCCCCGTTTTCCTCGCGTGGCTGTCGCAAAAAGAAAATGCCTTCAATCACTCATTCCTCTTGATCCGTGCCGCCCTACATCAGGCGTGTTCACTCCCTCAACAATGCTGCGGCTCTCGCTGCTCGTCCACTCTCTCATCTCTCTATCCCTCGCGCGCAAATCAGACGGTGGCACGGTTTGGGCGACGCCGCATGATAGTTACTCCTCGTCAATTGGCGTCCTCGGGTGCAAAGTACGCGACATTAACCCCATCGCTTGAGTCAAGGCTAATTATCACCAGGTCAACACGAATCGCATCGCCTACTGGCCGTATTCCGTCGACTGCAATAATATCTGCATCGCACTCACGTACCAAGACCGCACCGTGCATCTCCTCCGCGTCGATCAATCCCAAGGCGCCTACGATGTCAGCTACGATGCGTGGAATTACCTCTACACGGGCTACTCGGCCACCGACAAGCCCACGGCCGGCGGTCCCGTCGAGATGACATATTCCAACGTCGACGCATCCAAGTGCTCCGATTTAATACATACAAAAAAGAGTAAACTACCACTTAGCGCAGCGAACAGCATGAACTTTTTGACATCGTGCATTGATCGGAACGAGAGTACGTGGGTTGGCGATAATTACGTTCTTTACAATATCCTCGACTCGATATGTACGCTTGGACACGACGAGACGTGTGAGTTGGACTATCCGGCGGAGAACCAGGCCAAGTGTCCGCATACGATGGGCGTGCCGGATGAGTTGAAGGGGGAGGCGGTTGTTAATATTCGGTATCCTAGTGGTGAGAAGGTCAGCGCTGCTGATGGGAAGCCAGTGGATGAAGATGGCGCGATGGGGTTGAATAGCCCAGGTGGAATGATGTTGGCGATTATTGTTTTGTTTTCGGCGTGTCTTGTTCTTGGGATGTGATGCGTGATGCTGATGATGGTGGAGGATGATAATGTCAAGATACCCTAGTGTTTTGTTTATACCCTTTCAATTGAGCAATTAATTCCGCGTTGTCAATAAATAACTCAAGATCAATTAATGTAACAATTTGGTATCAACGCCGACATAAGAAAACATCCCCGTCGCCAGGTACCTTGGTGTTTGTCGTAACATTTATTTACCCAGATTCAGCGCCTCTTTAACCTTGCCCATCGCTGACTGCTTTTTTTGTTCTCCCCCCTCACTTGGTCCAACATCATCCTGGCACAGCGCATCTTTTCCGTGCATCTATTACTTATTAATATATGTATTCAATTAATCACAGCGACATACCTTTTGCTCTTCCACCTCGGCCTGGTGCATGATATCGTGGACCTCTTCGGCCGTCTCGTCATTGAGACCAGTCGGGGCCTTTGGGCCAGAATGTCTTCTCTCTGACATGATGTTTTTTGTTTTATCTTGCTGTATTGTATTATGTTTCAAAGTCTCTTGGTGTTTGGTTCAAGTCTGGAGCGAGAGTACAGTGCTGGGGATGGCAGCTTCATATAACTCGAGCTCTCGTCTCTCGTGTCGTCATCCCCTCCCATACCTCAGGATGAAATGATGCTGACCAACGTCATGTTGAACCATCGCGGGGTCGAAATGGTAACATTGGACGTCAATCTCGAGACCCCTCATCATCACAGTGTAAATGGCGCTGCGACAACATCTCATTCTGCCAAAAGTCTCGTTATATGTATGTACACTTTTGTATCGCATACCGTGACTGGCAACCCTCATCACGTTCGAGAATATAAACGAATCGTCCCGATACGTCAAAATGCTTAATTTTCGCACGATGACATCGCGAAATGCTTATCTTTGTCTTGTTGGTGTTCAGCTGCTCGTGTGCCATCTTGTGACTTTTGGGCGATTGGATGAAAGTGTCCAGCCATGATCTCACCTCGGCAATTTCCATTGCTTGGAATCAAGCAAGTAACTATGATCTGATGGACTGGAATTACTGTGAAGTATGTGCTTTGGTCTTGTGATATGACTCTGGGCCATACTTCTGCATCCCATGCATTTCCAGCCACTTCCATCTTTTTCTTGGATCTTCCTGGAGGCGCATCCATTCGGATTCGGGTTCAGGGTCCATGACTTTAGGTATAACGATGGATGTATCTAGACTCTTAAGAAGACGAATCAATATCTTGCAATTACTCAGTCCATCAGACACCTTTGGTTGCTTGATCCATGGTTCAGCTCGATACGTTATTGGTTAAGGCCCGCCATTGATCTGCCGCAGCAAAGGCAGCCTAACCTGACCTTGCGACCTCAACACCGGCGGTGGGATCTACAGGGCTAAGGACTACCGAGCTACCGGATTTAAAGGAAATTATCTTTACCGAGCGTTCATTGGAGCATAGTTTCAAGTTGTTCAAATTATATATGTTTTTGAGCTGTGTCTCTGACAGGAAGACCGCTCATGTTCAGTTGCGATGCATCTCAAATAATGCACTTACATACAAGTCAATCAATTCTCAACATCAATACCGAGCCACCAAATGCATTAGAATTCTTCTTTCTCAGGTTTCGAATCGCAACTGTTTGCGTCTGCATTCTCGCAGTTGACTATCTTATCAGCGATAAGATACCAGCAGCACGACCTTCTTGGCAGATGACTGCCAAGTTGTAAGATGACGATAATTAAGATGCACAGAACCCGAAATTATCAATACGAAAATCACAGTGTTTCATTACCGAAACATCAAGTCTCTCGGCTCCTGTAGATCCGATCTCAATACGCAAGAACCAATGAATCTCAGACCCCTAAAATTACACACTCCATCGTCAGCGAGGCAGTGCAAATCACCTACAGAAACTTTATCGCCAAGGGCCAAAACACCAAGAACCCTCGTGCCGACTTAGCCGCCCACTCCGGCTCAACACTCTTGGCCAAGTGGACCCAGCTGACGTGTATTGGAGCGCCCCAAACGTGTCTTTTTTCACATTTTCTTGCATCAAACACATTCATTCACTTCTCTACACAGCCTGGATAGCGTTGTTGTACGGATATTCTCTGTCTGTTTCGTTTCTTGGTATGTTCCGTCGCGCAAGGGTTATTGCTTGACTAGACCGACGGGAAAAGCACAGGGATCTTGTAGGCTGGAAGATGCCCAGTATGGGGTTCGAGGATAAGACGACGTACAACGACAAGTATGTCGTTTTGTACGATTTCGGCGAGACGGGTGAGTATGAGATGTGAGTGAGAGTGAGATAGTTGCTGATTGGGGTAGATCATGATACGGCTATCAAGGAGTTCAAGACCCTAGTGGCGGATCTGGAAGAAACTGGTTTCGACGTTGAAGTCAGAGCGGGCTATGAACAATCCCTTCTTGTATTCGCAAAAGCACCACGTGAACTCCTCGGCAACGCTGTCTACAAGTCCAGGCAAGTAGACCTCATAAACTAGGACGGGACTTTATTAACAGGGACAGCAGAGTTAAGGACTGGCTATACGGCATCACGCCGAATCACCCTGGCGGTGATAAAAACACAGTCGTTGATGGAGCTTATGAAGCGGAGGATATCCTCTCAGTTTATCATATCGTCAATTGGTCCAAGGATCTTGGTGGTGCAGGCATCACTCCCGGAACAGGGAAATGGAAGAACGTCAAGGCGATATTTCCTATTCATAATTCCAAGGTCAATCAGTCGTTGCTCAAGTATCTGAGCAGAAAGTTTTTCTTGTCCAACGAGGACATTGATCAGATTCGCAACCTTCATGGTTCAAAGGTACACCCCCTCTCACCCATCTTTATGAACGTGTACTTACAACCCCAGGTCGCTTTTTACTTTGCTTTCATCCAAGCCTATCTTCTCTTCCTCACCTTCCCTGCCATAACAGGTGTCATCGCATGGCTCTGGCTTCCACGGTACTCCCTAGCCTACGGCATTCTCACCAGCGTGTGGTGCACTGTGTTCCTGGAGTACTGGAAGATTCAGGAGATTGACCTCAGTCTGCGCTGGAACGTCAAGGGTATTCATCATGTCAAGGTTAACAGGCCGCAGTTCAAGTATGACTATGAGTATGTTGATGAAGGCGGGCGGAAACATTACTACTTTCCTAGATGGAAGAAGGTCGTGAGGCAGTTGTTGCAGATTCCGTTCTTAATAGTGGCGTTTTTTGCGCTGGGGGTTACCATCATTGCGGTGTTTACTATTGAGATTTTGATCTCGGAGACGTATGCCGGGCCGTATAAGGATTACCTGGTAGGTCATCCGTTCTCACTAACAAACTTGTAAATTATCTAACATGAGCAGGAATATCTTCCAACAATTCTTCTTGCTGTATCTCTCCCGTACATAACCTCCGCCCTCGAAGACGCAGCCGAATGGATGACCGAATTCGAAAACCACCGCACCGCCGATCTGCACGAAATGTCACTCACCCAAAAAGTCTTTGTCCTCAACATGTTCACTAACTACCTCCCCATATTCCTCACAGCATTCATCTACATCCCCTTCGGCGGAACCGTCGTACCCAAACTCGAGGACTTCCTATCAGCTGCGTTTGACAGCGTCGGCAAGAAATTTGTTCATCAGCCGTTCCATCTTGATGCTGATAGGTTGAGGAACGAAGTCATTGCACTCACCGTCACAGGTCAACTATCAGGTTTCTTCGAAGAGAACATTGTGCCAATGCTGAAGCATAAATTCTCGGATTGGTATCGAGATTATCGCAGGGCAAGGTCAAAGGGCGATATGCTTCTTGCGGTCGTGAAGGATGACCCTGAGGAAACAGCTTTCTTATCACGCGTTCGAAACGAGGCGATTCTTCCAAAGTACAACGTCCAGGATGACATTGCAGAAATCGTTCTTCAATTCGGATACCTCGCTTTGTTCTCGCCAGTCTGGCCAATTATCCCAATGGGCTTTCTCATCAACAACTGGATTGAGCTACGATCTGATTTCGCAAAGATCTCACTGGAGCATCAACGCCCCGCACCAGTTCGCTCCGACGGAATCGGCCCTTGGATCTACTCCCTCGAAGCGTTAACCTGGCTCGGAAGTATTTGCACCGCAGCAATTGTGCATCTTTTCAGTGTCGACAAAGTCGGCAATACAATGGGAAGCTGGGCGACTCTTCCCGTTACTGTCTTTATCAGCGAACACGTTCTTCTTCTTCTTCGATCTCTTGTCCGCTTCGTTCTTCAACAAATCGGCTCTGAGCGCATTCGCGAAGATTATAACCAGCGTTATGCAAACCGTGTCAAGTATCTTGAAGAGCTGGAAACGAAGAAACAGCAGTCTGGACTAGCTGTACGTGAAGCGCACCGCGAGCGACGCAAGTCGGTTTTGGTGATGGAGAGAGATCCGTTCTGGACGAAGCAGGTCCATGATGGCGCTAGTGAGTTAGCAGGTGTCACGCTCATTCAACAGGTGAAGAAGAATGAAGAACCAGGGGATCAAGAGAAGAAGGATTAAGCGCAACACGCAACAGAATCAGTGTATAGACTACAGACCAAAATGTTTCATATGTAATGTATTTTTATTAATTCTTCACATTCATTCATTCTTTTCAATGCCTCGGTCCAAACATGCACTCGGTCGGTATATTCCATCGCCAAGACATGGCCGAGACATTCGGCCGTCTAATCCGAAAGAGTTTTTTAACTCTCGTCATCATTCCAGACTCATCCATCACGCGATTGTTGCAGGCTGCTTGCGGGGTCTGAACCTTAATGTGCCGGATGCGAAAGACTTGTTCAGCTCTCGAGGTGAGCTGACGAAACTCGCTTCTTGGTGCCTGTGTTGGGAATAGTTGATGATAGAGTGCCAAGAAAGTCTTTCGTGTAGATAAAGTATAAGGATGCTCTGACGCCATGTTGAATCATCTGATTGTCAAGCTCAACACAAGACATCAATATGAGATTCACTGGTATTGTCTCCACGGCTTTCGTGGCTGGTACAGCAATTGCGTTTTCGCATGATGCGCAGCATCGTCTTAATGATCAGATCAATATCGCTGGCATCGCAGAGACTAATCCGAAATGCCATCTTCCTGCCCCGCTGAACCCCTCCGACGATGGCCTTGAAAGTTCGCATGATTTATTCTCGAGCAAGAAAGCTCTCCAAACGATGGTCAAGAAGCATCAATCGCTTGTCCGTATTCCTTCAATCTGCTATGACGACATGGGGGATTTGGATACAGATGATAGATGGAAGCCCTTCTATGACATTCCAAAGATGCTAAAGAAGGCATACCCAACGGTGTAAGTAAATTCAATTACACTTCAAATAATGATTTTAACAAGATACAGACATAAACACATTACCCCAGAAAAAGTCAACAAATTTGGCCTCGTCTACACCCTTCAAGGCTCCGACCCATCCCTCCAACCAATCCTCCTAGCCGGCCATCAAGACGTCGTCCCCGTAGCCACCGGAACACTCCACGAATGGGTCCACCCGCCCTTCGACGCGTTCTACAACGAAACAGACGGCTATCTCTGGGGTCGCGGCGCCTCAGACGACAAATCAGCCATCACAGCTGAGATGTCTGCCCTAGAAGCACTTTTATCTCAAAAGAATTACAAACCCCGACGTACAGTCATTCTAGCTTTTGGGTTCGACGAAGAATGCTCTGGTCATCGTGGCGCAGGCCATATCTCGAAACATCTTGAGGAGAGATATGGAGAGCATGGCATTGCTGCTATTCTTGACGAAGGCGGTGCTGGGCTACAGAAGATGGGGGATGTTTTATACGCGCTGCCTGCTGTTTATGAGAAAGGGTATCTGGATGTTTGGTTCAACGTCAGTGTCATCGGTGGCCATAGCTCAGTGCCAACACCTCATACAGCGATTGGCATAATGGCTGAGATCGTTACTACCCTGGAACACAACCCCTTCAAGCCCGAAATCGCCAAGAACGGAGCCATTCATCAATGCCTCGCTTGCTTCGCCGAGCATTCGCCCCATATCTTCCCCGATCTCACCAAGCTTGTAAACGGCGGGAATCTCCAAGGTGTTGCAAAGTTCTTGACTAAGCTGTCGCGCGATATGCAGTACATGGTCCAGACATCGCAGGCAATTGATGTTATCTCTGGAGGTCAAAAGATCAATGCGCTGCCAGAGTTTGTGACGCTGGGCGTTAATCATCGGTATGCGCCGCAGGATAGCATTGGGAGCATTCAGCATCGCATTGTGGGGTTGATCAAGGAAATTGCCGAGAGTCACAAACTGAGAGTCGAGGCTTTTGAGGATGATGCAGACTATGATGAGTATTGGACTGCTAATAACCTCTCTCGCCAATGCAACAAGGATGATGATCTCTGGAAACAAAATCACAAGGGTACTTTGACAATCGCAGCCAAGAAAAAGTCCTACATAACACCTCAATCACCAACAACCGGTCCGATCTGGGATATCTTCGCAGGAACTGTACGTCACTCATTCGCCCAAGAAGCAAAGACAGTCGTCGCAGCACCAGGAGCCATGACAGGCAACACCGACACCCGCCATTATGTCAGTAAGTCTCTCCAGTCCAGGGTATTTCACTCTCTCCTGACCCCCAATCAGATCTCTCCAAAAACATCTACAGGTGGAGCCCCGGCAGCCTCAAGTCCTTCTCCAACATCCACGGCGTCAACGAACGGCTTTTGATGAGTGAGCAGATGAACATGGCAAAGTTTTACTATGATTTCATCCGTAATTTCGATAAGGCCGATGTCTAGGGGGGACATCACGTGTAAATAGGAGATCAAACACGATTATTCTGTCGTAATTCTTCCGTTCATCTGAACTTGTTCCGTTCCGTTTCTTCTGGCGCTGGGATGGTGTCCCACTCATCCGGCACTGAACCCCTGTGCGCATCAATTTCCACCAATCATTTCATTTCTTGACCCTAACCAAAAGATGCCAAGGCTATGAGATGATCTGTCGATTGAGAATTAATTACAATCTACGATTGACTTTACATGGTCAAAAGCCCTACAAAACATACAACATTTCACTCGTATTCATGACTTACAGTTATAAACAACTTTATATCGAAACGCCAAGTTGTTTGTCGTTGTTTCTGCAAACAGTTTCGCAATGCCCTCGCTCAATCGCCCAAAGCGCTTACATGTCCGAGATATGAGACGTCTCGCGTAACTGACAAGACAGGGTATCTCACCAAACTCACCAAATCTCAAACAAAACCCCCTTAACCAGTTCCTGCAAACATTGGCAGACGACCCTCAGCGTCTAATGACAGGAACAGTTTCAGTTGGCGCGTATGATCCACCGATATTCCAGCAATGAAGTGCACATCCGAGAAACAAGGGATCCTCCCTCCATTTAGATAAAGCCATGGCCTCTCCCTCCTGTTTCCGTCTCTTCTTTTCTTTCTTCTCCATCCCATTCTTTCCATCCAAAGATCTGATTCTTACCTTTTCGCAGCTGTTGCTTGCGCCTTTCTTTTTTTTCTCTACGAGATCATTTCATTCTTTGCAGACCCTGGTGGTTTAGCTATCCTTTCGTGTCCAACTCTACGAAAATACTTCTTACCACTATCTCAATCTTTTTAAAAAGCAACATTCAAGATGCGATCCTCCTTCTCTACCGCTCTGGCCCTCGTCGCCGCCCTCCCCACCGCCTTTGCGCACTACAACTTCGACGCTCTCATCGTCAACGGCAAGGTCACCGAGCCTTATGAGTACGTTCGCAAGACCACCAACAGCAACAGCCCCGTCACCGACGTCACCTCCAAGGACATCATCTGCAATGCTGGCGGTCTCGACAAGGATATCCGCGCTGCTACCAAGACTCACGCTGTTTCTCCTGGCGATGAGGTTGGTTTCACTGTCGCCAACGACATGGGCCACCCCGGTCCTCTGGCTGTCTACCTGAGCAAGGCCCCTGATGGCACTGAGGCTTCTGACTACCTTGGCGATGGCGACTGGTTCAAGGTCTACGAGATGACCTGGAAGAGCATTGGTGAGAACGGCATTGAGTGGGCCAACTACATGAACGGCCAGTCCAACGGTATCACCAACTTCACCTTTACTCTCCCCAAGGAGACTCCCAAGGGTACTTACCTCATGCGCGCCGAGCACGTTAGTCTCCACGGCGCTGGTGAGAAGAACGGTGCTCAGTTCTACATTGGCTGCGCTCAGCTCACCGTCGATGGTACTGGTGCTGGCAAGCCTTCTCCCGTTGTCTCTCTCCCTGGTGCTTACACCGCCACCGACCCCGGTCTGCTCCTCAGCATCTACTACCCTCCCGTCACCAACTACACTGCCCCCGGCCTCAAGGTCTGGCCCAGCGGCTGTGAGGACCACACGCCCAACTTTGCTGGCCAGGCTAGCGATGGTGACTGCACCAACGACAAGGGTTCCGACTCCGGCTCCGGCTCTGGCAGCGCTGCCCCCGTTGCCAGCAACGCTCCCGCTACTGAGGCTCCTGCCGCCTCTTCTCCTGCTACCGATGCTCCCGCTGCTTCTGCTCCCGCTACCACTGAGGCTGCCAGCGCTGCTAGTCCCACCGAGGCTCCTGTTGAGCAGCCCGCTGAGACCTCTGCTCCCGTTGCTACCAAGGCCCCTTCTACTGGTGGCAGCTGCAAGGCCAAGCGTGCCGCCAAGCGAGCTCTTAAGGCTAAGCGAGCTCTGAGGAAGTAAGCTGAGATTGTATGAGATGGATGGTTGAGTTTCTCATCTTTGCATGGATGGAATGATGGATCGTTACAGGATCCCACTAGTGATTGAATCACGTATACATATAGCAATTGACGTGTGAACATATGATAGTCCCTGCACTTTGTGACATGCTGTTCGTGATTCTGAAATTCTGATGGCTTTTACCCCGCATGACGTGAGACTGTCTAGACTGTCTTGGAGGTTGATGACCCGACCAGGAGATTTGCCTCTGTGGCTTGCCAAGTTACTGCCACGAAATGCTCGTCAACACAGCCACAATACAGTCTCCCGACTCTCAACGCCATCATAGAGATCATCAAGTTAACTCAGCAAAAGCACAATCCCTTCATTGTTTCAAGTTAAGACTTTCGTATTTTCTGCAGTGATCTCACTGGCTCATTTTGAATATATCCGCAACTCAGATATGGAAGCGATACACTTGACATTCCAGATTTTTCTCTCTGAACCCTATCCAGTTGACCTGGCTCTTTTCGGTCCTGATACTTATCCTTGGCAAACGACGATGCGACTATCAAAAGATCAAAAGACCAAAATCGGCGTTTCGGATCGTCGCTCTCTCAGATGATTGGTCTAACTCGACGATCAACCACGTTGCAGCAACCTCTGGACCCCTATGGCGTTATCTCAGCTCAAATGTCGCCATCAACGCCTTCTGCATCCTTCATCGCAGCAAGGTTGCAATATATGCATGCAAGTCCGTTTCAACTATTGAAGCACCGAAGCCTTCTCGAACACACCATAAACAATGTGCTATGTGCAGAGATCGAAGCCTACTGCATATGCGAGATCCTGCTAGTCAAAACGGTTGCACTCCATCTTTGACGCGCGGCCTATGCGTCTATCACAGTACTCCAGATGGCGCCATCGATGGATGAATGTCGCAAGGTGAGATTGTCCAATTAAGCTTACCTTTTGGGTAGGACTATCAGTACATATGCGAGGATATGGCGTGGGGTATCACAGCATAATATCAGAGATAAGAACTGATCTCGATGTTACGCCGTTATCAGTATACAGTAAGCCTTGATTTTCTCTCGGTATGATATTTTGTGTGTGTATGTTTTCGAAGGTAGAGCTATAAAACTTTGACGAGAAATTTAAAGTTCTGGCGTCAACAAGAAGTTGCTTCATGCTATCGATAGTCTCATGCCGCTTGTCCGCCTTACTATAATAAGTCGGAGAACTGTTCAGAATTTACTGATGGCTGCTTGTCATTTCAACACCATTCAAACGTCCAAAAAGCAAAGAGAAACCTCTACATGCTGCAAATCATACGTGCATTGGGAGGCAGCCCGTCTTCTGTCTCTACGCCCTTGGTATATGTATATACGACACCAACTTACGTAGCTGTCACCCTATAGAAGAGGCACAGATCCGGAGAATCTGATGCGGTCCACTCAGATCATGCAGATATGAGTGGCGTGCATGTTATTGAAGTTAATGGGGAAGTGGACTTTTGCCGTATTCCGGACTGGGATGAGGGATAGTATGACTAGAACGGAGATTGATAGAAATAAAACATTGGACCTTATTTACAGCTTGGGTCGAGACAAGTTGATAGATATTGGTGGTCTTTCAAGACATTTGTAAGATGACAGTCGCTGGAGACGAACCTGTCAGCTTTGGGTACAGGCAAGAGACGTTGGGCCTGAGGGAAGCTCCATCGCTACATATAGATAGACAAGAAGCCAGCATAATTATAAATAATGTTCTTATAATGGTTAGGAGAGAGGATAGTGGTTGAGAAAGCCAGCCACGAAGCTAAAGCTACATTACCAGGAGACACTTCTAGAAAGCCTCAGTCACGTTTTCAGACGCAGTACACCGACAACAAAATACGGACGAAAACTGCAGCCCATCCAGTTTGTGTAAACGAGATCTTTCAAGAAGTTTTCATGCCAAAGTTTGCCAAGAGGCGACTTTTGTTGGGCTTGTGTCAAGTCCCGTCAGCAAGCGGAGAAGTCACAAAAGAAGGCATCTCCGCCCGCAAACCTCCATCGTGACCAATACAACGGCAATTACCTTACCCGAAACTCTCAAGAATTAAACTCTAGGACTATGGTCACAAGATACCCAGAAAAGTCAACTGCTACCCAAGCCAAAGGTTTAAATCCTCTCTATACGGCAATTGCCTCCTCGATTTGGCCTCGTATTCCCCGCCGTTAACCCGATACCTGGGACGACTGGAATGCGGGAACCGTTGAAAAGTCCAACGCCATTGATGAGAGACAGTGAGAACGTGGCTAGAGGGTTTGGCGCCGTCGCCAGTCATGTCTGAGGCGCAGGAACGCTAGTTAAGAAATCAGGAACGCGCTTCTACTGGAATGCTGATCCGTGTGTAAAGCGACGACGTCTTAATTGAGTTACAAAAAAGGACTTTTGAGGAGCAGCTTGGGATGAAGTGCATTATCTACGACTGGTGAGGGACTGAATTGGTGGCGGACTTCTTTTGGGCGTGTTGCAACCAGCATGCAAGGCACGAATTTTAATTAATCGTCAACGTTTTTCACCGTAGAAAAATGGTACGGACGAAGATGAACTTTGTGCCAACTGCCGTGTCAGTTCCGTGTTGCCTGGGCGTCATGATCACGAAGATTATACGAGATGCATCTTGGAAAAGAGTTATCGTTCAAGGAAAATCCCATTAAATGGAATACGTAGGGTAAACTCCGAGCCTCGTATCGGCAGACCCCAAGCCGCAAGGCTCTCAAGTGAACCCTCCAGACAAAATCTCGGGGCATCGCTCAATACCCTAAATCACCAGCCTCAAGTCAATGACACTTGAGGCCCGATAGGATAGAGTATTGGAGGCTTGCTTACCCGATGTGACACAACACCTCTCCCATCCCATCCGGTGAATCCGCACTCTGGTGGCTTTTTCTCAGCTACCCAATGTTGTAAGACTTGGGTCAGCATGCAGAAGGACGGTGAAAAATACATCTACTAAGGGTATGCTGTGCTGTAATGCATCGGATGTCGGGGGGTATAATGACGGCATGGATATAATTCTGTTGGAGGAGTAGCTCAAATGGGCTTACGTTAGGGCAACGCAGTCATTGGACAATGCCGTGAGATGCTTACTGCACGTGGGTCGTGTCGATTTCAGGCAATATGTTGAGAGAGTCTGACTGCAGATCAGGCGTTTTTAAGAGTATGGACTTGTGTGATTACTCTGGGAGGTATCATGGATGACGGCGGGTAAACAGCATATGCCAATTTAATGATCTGATAGTGCCGTGATAAAAACAGAACGCCATGTGAAAAAAGCAACACTGAGCTGAAAAAGTCAATTACCATACATGACAGTGATAAACATGACATTGCAGCAAACAAGGCTCGCTCGGACCCAGAAAACATGCATCATCCTTTGAGCTCTACATGGATTAGAAGTTCAGCCAGAAATCAGCCGTAAAAAAACAACTCACAGTGGCCGTCATCAGCTGACCTGTATAGCCAAGGATTCTACAGTTGTGGCATAACAACTATTGTCTGCCGGCGTTAAATAAAGTTACCAAACATTAACAGAACCTCGTTAACGCCAAATAATTACTGTACAGGGGAAAAGGAGACAAGAGGAGGCCAGCCTCTCGTGTTCTGGGGGGGACCAATTGAAAGTGATGGCGCCCTGAATCGTCACAACGGGCGGATAGTTTTTCCCTGGTTTGATCAGCCATTCCCCGCAAATAAGCGGCGGAAAACTCTATTCCTTGTGCCGTGATTTTCTCATTCTCACTGAATCAATGTATCTCTCTCCTGATGCTAGAGATGCAGGTGAGATTTGGCCCAGCCAAGTTTAGCTGTAGCGATTGCAAATACAACATGAACCAGGATTTTTGTTTCTTCCCCCGCAGCTGAGCCAGACCTGAAACGTCACGATTATTCAATAAAAACCTGCTCACCCAAGCTTGGCATATCTTATCGTGAGTGTAATCGAGTTAAAACATCGCCGTCATGGTAACAAACTACCGAAGTTAAAAATACCCGAGAAAAAACGGTTCTAACTGAGAGAGTATTAGCCAGGGAGTTATGCACGTTGGCAAGAATAGATTTTCCCGTGTCTGCACAGGAGCAGCCAATGAGATACGCGTTGAAATTATAATCAACTGTGAGCTAAAATCAGGCCAAGAGTGTCCCCCGCGATCAAGCTTATGGCCCTAAGCTTTTGGAGAACAGGGGTCCCCTGTTTAGGACTTGAACTGTAATTCGCGTGAGTTGGCGGGCTACGGCCACTATTGAAGCGACACGATGTTTTTGCATCGGATCCTCGGGCGGGGTTGATGAAGCGAGACGGAGCGAGTGATCTGATGAAGGTCTGAGAAGAGGAACAAGAACAAGATCGACAGAGCATAGCAAACATCCCTTGCATATCGGCCATGTCCAGTTATTTCCACCATCTTCTGATTCTCCTTGAATGAATGGATGCAAGGTCCTCACCCTCCATCGGTTGTCGGAGACGGAACGGTCGGTCGATATTCCATCTTCCCCCTCTTTAGGTGGACCACCAACCAATACCAAGAAAAATGTGGCTGCATGCTTTTCTCTGACTGGTGCCAACCCCTCGCAGCAATGACATGTTTCTTCTGTGGCTGCAGCTCTCGCTATATTTACCAACAGCTGCTATTTTGTTTCACCCGTGCGTGGCTGCTCTGTCTACCAATCAATGCACTCCTCGTATGGTGAAATATGCCCCCTTTTCCCGGGGCCTCGTATTGAACAAGCTCGGCTTGGCTCCAATTGATGAGATTCCGGATCTATGTACCTCCGCGCGCATACGCTTGTCTGTGCCGAAAATACCAAGACTCAGCTCCGTTGGCAAAAAAATACGGGAAGAAAAATAAGTCCTAGATCGCGGCTCCGAGACCTGACAGGGATCCATACTTGTCTCACCCAACCTCACCTCTTGATCGTGTTTATTTCCCCTTCCCCTGGTGAGTTGTCCATGTGTGAGACCTAGAAATAATCCATCAACCTGCATTAGCCAGCCTTACGGTCACCTCTTTTAGCCTTGGTTGCTTGCGCGGGGAATGGCCCCAACTTGAGCCTCTCCTCCAACGAGATGTTGCAGCTTCAACACCATCTGCAACCTGCAAGACCTCGTATTCCTCAATCGGTGTGTGATGCCTTCCACCTGCAGCCAGCGCATCCGCCCTGGGCGTGGGAAAAAAACGCCTTGTGTGCGTCACAGCTGTCATTACTAAATCGTCACACTCACATGTATATGCTGTGCTACTATCTATGGGAACACCAGACTAGACTTTGAGTCGCATTCGGCTCGTCGCTCTCCGTTATGTGATGGATTCAGCCGACCGTCGAATCACGGAGATTATCTAGCATGTCACTGGAGCCTGGTCTACCGTTCTAAGAGACGCAGACGGGACAGAATTAGAAATCACGGCTCAAATCACTAAATCTGGATCAATCACGGCACAGAACACTAGCCTGGATTGAGTTGTCGCTATCAAATCTTGTCCGGTCTAGAGCCGGCTCTGCCTTGTGCCGTTGCAACAAGTAAGCATAATGTTGGGCCTGCTCTATGTTCCGTGCTGTCATGGTTTGTCCCCAACCCAACCTTCTCGTGCCCCTGTCCTGCTGTGTCCGTCTTCCCTGTTCCTCGGGCGTGGTATATGCAACCCCCCTGGACCCGACCGACAGCTGGCATCCACAGTTGAGGCTGGCATTGGCATGTATGTCACACTGCGAGAGGAGGATTCCGGTCTAAGAGAGAATTTAGCTTTGGAACTATTGCCTTGGAGCATCATGCTTCCCAAAGTAGCATGAGCTGACTTCCTATCTGGATGCTGGGATCATCTCGACCAAAGGATGGGCACCTAACCATCAAGATCTCGTATTCCTTCTGCAGTCAGACATCTGCTACTTAAACCTCATGATATCCTCACCAAATCCGTTTCTGTCTCTTCACTCTCAAGTCAGAAAGGCACTGGTCTCTCAACTCGACTGACCTCCTCCTTCACTCGCTCCCCTTCTTTCGTTTTCACCCCAATCACTTTCGTTGCTGAAAGGCCTGCAGTTGCCTATCATGCATATCAAGTACCTCCTCATCAATCTTTTCGCCCTGGCCGTCTCGGTCAAGGCTCTCCCCGATGCCGACAACGACTTCGGTCTTGAGGCTCGGGATGACTCCGACGCTCTTGTCCAGCGCTGGGACTGTGGCCATGACGCCAAGGAAGTCTACGGCAAGTGTGTCTGCAACGACAAGCAGCTCACCTGGGACGGCAAGAAGTGTGTCTGCCCTAAGGGTACCACATGGGAGTATGGCAAATGCGTGCCTAACAAGCCCACTTGCCACAAGCCTCAGGTTTACAACCCTCACTCCAAGAAGTGCGAGTGTCCCTCCGGCACTGAGTGGAAGTACGGAAAGTGCATCCCCAAGTGCCCCTATGGTCAGTCCTATGACAAGGACCAAGACAAGTGCGTCTGCCCCAAGGGCACTGAGTACAAGTACGGCAAATGTATCCCCAAGTGCCCTGAGGGCCAGTCCTACAACCAGCACAAGGACAAGTGCGAATGCCCTGATGGCACATCTTGGAAGTACGGCAAATGCGTGAAGGACTGCCCCAAGGGACAATCTTACAACTGGAAGACCAAGCAGTGTGAGTGCCCCGAGGGAACATCCTGGAAGTACGGAAAGTGCATCAAGGATTGCCCCAAGGGACAGTACTACAACCAGCACAAGGACAAGTGCGAATGCAACAAGGGCACTGAGTGGAAGTATGGCCAGTGTGTGCCCGTCTGCCCCAAGGGACAGGAGTACAACAAGTGGTCTCACAAGTGCGAATGCCCCAAGGGAACCTCTTGGAAGTACGGAAAGTGCATCAAGGACTGCCCCAAGGGTCAGAGCTACAACCCTCACTCCCACCAGTGTGAGTGCCCCAAGGGAACTGAGTGGAAGTACGGCAAGTGTATTCCCAAGTGCTCCAACGGTCAGTACTTTGACAAGGAGAAGTGGAAGTGCATGTGCCCCAAGGGAAAGATCTTTGAGTACGGCAAGTGTGTCTGCCCCGAGAACCAGGTCGAGAAGTACGGCAAGTGTGTTTGCAAGGATGGCTTCAAGTTTGAGTACGGAAAGTGTGTTCCCGAGTGTCCTAAGGGCCAGACCTACAACAAGCACACCAAGAAGTGCGAGTGTCCCTCCGGCAAGGTTCTGAAGTACGGACAGTGTGTTTGCCCTGACAACCAGGTTGAGAAGTACGGCAAGTGTGTCTGCAAGGACGGCTTCAAGTTCGAGTACGGCAAGTGTATTCCCCAGTGCCCTCAAGGTCAGAAGTACGAGCACGGAAAGTGTGTCTGCCCCGCCGGCAAGGTCTACAACAAGTGGCACAAGAAGTGTGAGTGCCCTGAGGGCAAGGTCGAGGCCTACGGCAAGTGTGTCTGCCCCAAGGGACAGATCGAGCAGTACGGCAAGTGCTCGTGTCCCAAGGGCCAGTACTACGACCGCTGGAGCAAGTCTTGCAAGTGCCCCAAGGACCTGAGCTGGGACGGACACAAGTGCGCCTACGACTGCGGCAAGGACGCCGAGTACAAGTACGGCGGCTGCGTCTGCAAGAAGCACGACCAGGTCTTTGACAAGAAGTCCAAGACTTGCAGCTGCAAGCAGGGCTGGTACTGGGACCAGCACAAGGGCGCCTGCAAGAAGGGCGGCTACTAAAAGGTGTTGAATCCGGGGAGAGATTGAGAGGGATAGTTGCTTGGTGGAGGACAGCCTGGAAGAGGCTCTGATGATCTTATGAGATTGCCTTTGGCTTTGGCTTGGACATAGCATGTTTACTTCGCTGGACATCTTCTTTACACTCCTTATATACTTTACTTCATAGTGGATAATACTTAAATCAAGGACATTGCGGATCACATCTTTTGCCTTTACTTCAGTGACTTTACTCCTTCACCATAGTCGACTTGAAGCTTGATCACTCAGCCAATGAGATTACCGCTTAGCTAATTCCATACGCGTGGGCCTTAGTCTCTAAGTTCTGTCTGCCGGAATAAGCTCTCAGCCACAAGTCTCGTAGAGGCTGGGCTTTGTTTATCAATACATCGGGTGAGATGAAACCTCGTCTGTATATGAATAATTCGTTTGCTGCCTTTCTGTTGCTCTTGGAAACCCTTGGGACTAGGTGCAGGAGCAGCCGAAAGAATGTCCGTATAATTTGGCACAGTTAGTTCTGCCTCGCCACGCAATCATGCATGAAACTGCAAGGCCTGAGTCCGTGTCACGACAGTGATTGGATAAGAAACGAACTACGCGGTTGCCTCATCCTGTCTGACGATTGAAATCCTCAAGCATCGGAAGCGGGGTTATTAGCAATTCTTGTTCCCTTTTCAATCTCAAATCTATGCTCGCAGCCCAAATCTTCCGAATTCAAACCCGTCGTTTGCCTCTTTGCTACATAATACTACTTGTTCCCTGTCGTAGACTCTTTCTGCACACATTGACCTTACGACATGTCAGATCCGCTTTCCGTTGCGGGGAGCGCGGTCGGCATCATTTCGCTGGGCATACAGGTCTGCCAATGCCTGATATCTTACCTTCAATCTTTCAAAGGTCAAGATCAAGACATACAGGATAGTCTCAACGAGGTCCAAACTATCATATCAATCCTACACTCCCTAAGGGATATCTTACCGAATGTTGAAAAAAGCTCTTCTGAGATACCAGCCATTCGACGATGCTTGGCCGAGAGTGAAGAAAAGCTTCATGAATTCCAGCAATTCTCACTTAAGCTCCGTGGTACACAAAGCCCAGAGCACGATGTGCTGGGAAGGATGGATCATGCTAGACGAGCGCTATTGTATCAGTTTCGCGAAGGGAAACTGAAGTCACTTTGCCAGTCATTGAAGGGATTGCTCCAGAATCTGAGTCTCTGTGTGGATATAACCTCACTGTATTTATGAAACCCTTCTTTTATTTAACTATCATGCTAAACGAACGCTTAGGGACATTGTAGTCGGAGTCCGTACTAATGTTGAGGACCTTGGAAATGCCTTCAAAGACCAAGGCGCAAACATGGCCAAGCTCTCTGACCAACTTCGGCTTCTAGACAACAGCATGGCAGTTTACTATCAGGACTTGAAAACTGAAATATCTCAGGCTCAGATATTCGCGCAAGAATTCCGACAAGAAATTGGCGGAGAGCTAAGGCTAATCAAGACAGATGTTGGCTCGCTTATGTCCATCAATCGACGCCACCAAGAAGACATAAACAATGTTTTTATGAAAGCTTTGGATGAGCTAAAACAACAAAAAGACTTTGAAAATGAATTGATACGAACAACGCTGGTCAGCCATATCAAAGAGGCCTTTTAAAATAAAGCTAACAGATTTCTTTTAAAGGGTATAGATAGAATGTCTTTTCAGAATACCGGACCGAGACAAGCTACCGCTCTTGTGAGAACAAGCGATTCAAAGCAATTCGCAAAGAACCCCCCTGGCTGTACCTGCGAGCGACAGTATAAATGTTCAGCATTATCCTATCGATTCTGGTATGCTACGTTCGAGTATAAACAGCATAGTCCTGGCCAACATGCACGTGGCTGCAAATATTTTGGAATTGGCCAGCCGACGACAAGAGTCGCCAGGGCACAGTTTCCATTCAAGCTCTGGTCTCTATCTTCAAGACTCTTTCTCACCTGTATCGAATATTCTCTCGGGACAGCAACTCCTGGCATGTCTATTCGATATAAAAGGATTGTCTCAAAAAGTAGCAGCCCAGTCTACGATGTGTTGGAAGAGCTCTCCGTCTACATAAGAAGGCAATCAAAACGAGTTACAGCAAACGAGATTTCATTAAGGTTTGTAGAAGCAGAGCGTGAGATACTATCTCTCTATAGAGATGGGAAGTCTTCTCCATACGATCAGGATGAAGATGGAAAATGTCACGCTCGTGTCAGTCGCATGGAACTCTCCTAATCAGTGGCCTGATCTGACCGCCTCACAGCTAGCCTTAGAGAGAACACTTGACGAAATCAGCCGACTTTTAGAAAGAGGTATCGCTCAATTGCCTCTTGAATCACTCTCATTATCGGCGAAGAGACTGATCGAAACACTCAGTAGTACTGCTGGCGATGAAAATGGAAGAATGTAAGCAAAGAGTCCTCAGGTTTATTAAAAAAACAAAAAGGCTGATTTCTTTATGTTACGGTAGGTACTCAACCCTTTCCCAAGTGCTTCTTAGAGATGAGTGTAGAAGTCTGGCTCGGTTTTGTCTAACAACATTCAATATGAATTTGCTGGGAGCCTTACCTTATGTGCATCATCTGGGGCATCGGCCCAGGGACCTATGGCCTTTACTGAATGACAGTGAGCACAGTAAGTCCTACATAAAGCAACTAAGTTACTTCTTTAAATAATTCATTTAATTATAGTTTACGAACTTCACCCAATCATCCAGGCAATATTTCAAGAATCTATCAGCATGCTTGAAATAGCACTTTCTAAATCCCCAGAGGCGGTAAAAGTAAGAACATACGGCGTCACGACTATTCAACTCTGTGTATATTGGCCAGAGGGACTACAGAAGCTTTTGCGCACCAAGGTTGTTGACGTTCTTGATGAAGGAGATCTTCAATTAGCTGTCAATGCGGATTGTGTTGAGTCCGTGGATCTGCTGTTCAAAGCCGGATGTCCAGTTGACTATCAGTCTACAACAGAAAACATCTTCCGCGCAGCTTCTGAACGATGCATGGATGTCATTGCTTCGAACCTAGCTAGAAGGAGGTTAGACTTGCTTTCTCTAGCGAAACAGCAGCAAGTTATTTGCCAAGATCTGGTACTTTCTTCTGATATCCCAGATGATCAAGCAGGCTACCTCTGTTCATCCCTTGATGGCTGTGGCATCGACATTCCCTTAGCACTTAGAGTTCCATCCTCTTATTCGACGATCTACCACTTCCACGGTACTGCAGTTTACCATTATCCCATTCTTTTCAAAAATGGTTTTACTCATTTGTCGACGCGCAACATCTTTGGACTCTTACCGACTATGACGCACCATTCTTTCCATGACTACTGCTGGATCGAGATGCATTATGAGAAGCGTCTAGAGGTTGTGCATTGGCTAGAAAGCCAAAGGATAATGTCTCAGACACCAACAGATCCCCTTAAGCTCGGGCTTAATATACGGGCTACTAGTTGGCATTTTCAGTCGATATATCACCCCTATTTTTATCCCCTAATGAGAGACCTTTACCCCGGAAAGAAAAATGGCGCCCTTGGGGTCCCAGTACTTGACGACTGTCGATGCTGGTGTACCCCCTCCGGCGGGGGATGCACACCACTGACGACAGCCTTGAAGTCATACGTCATGGAATCCAATGAACCAGTACCCAGTGTCTTATGCGATTTCTTTCACACAGCCATTGGAGATACCGGATCCAGTGACTCACGCATAACAGGCTGGTGCATTGAAGTCCTCCGATTTTTGACTTTCGAGGCTCTTGAAATGACACATACTTGCTGTGAAGTAAGTGCAACAGCGCAATGAGTGGCAGTGATGATATTCGCTGACCCTAAGTACAGTTCACTATTGTCGATAGGCCAGAGATATCATCAGAGAATGTTGATGTGCTCATGAAATGTGACCCAGAAAGGTGGCAGAAAGTCAGAAGTGATAAGAGAGAACAAAATAACGCCGCCCTCTTGGAAACCTTGATGGGAGAATTCATAGGGTACATGATACAGGTGCAGCCGTCCCCAAGGTCTCTCGAGATATTCGTCAACGGCTATTGGCGGCAGCGAATGTCGCAAATCTATGCTGTTGATTCTAACGAGATCAGAAACATGCAGAATTGCTTGGTTGGCACCAAGACCTGTAAGTGCAGCTGACCTACGTGTCGATTCCAATATCAATAGCTGCTAACTTCCTTGAAAGATGTGTTACCGGACAAGGTCAGACCTTTGCTTCGCAAGGACTTCAAACTCATTGAACTGCAAAACCCGAAGTCAGAACCGATGCCAGTTGACGAAATATCTCATAACGAGGAGATTGAGTTAGGCGGTGGATCTTTTGAATTACTTCCTTGCATGTGGTGCCGTTAGATCAGGAAATGAAGTCCCATAAAAAGGATTGATTCAGGGGACACATTCTATTTGTATATCAATATAGTACCAAAGAGCCGAGACTGCCTACTTTGATCTTGAGAACTCACTGTACCCTAATAAGTTTTGTAAACTAACAAGGCTAACTGTTTTCTTGTAAAGAGGAGGTCGATATAGACAATTTGAAAGCTACAGATAATTTCTCTATTTATGGATTATGTAAATCCCAAGTAACCTCGACTAAGTGGTACAGAATCTATGGGCCAGCTTAAGGCCGGGTAGGAAATCCTAAGTATAACTATATATTTCATGAGAAGCGTTGACGGCTGTTGCTTCTTGCGAAGCAAAATAGAAAGGATGCACTCAAGGTCAAGTGTCCGAGACGGTCGTGCATTGTACTAATTATCATTATGTCTTGTTGCCTGTTAGGCCGTCTATGTGAAAGTCCTTCCAATCTGCCAGTATTTGCTTGCACCGCCATTAATTGAATCTATGGAACCAAGCGATCATTTGCCAGATACCACAAGTAGAAAAGCTCCGTTATCCATAGAGGCTTGTCGTCAAAACGATACCAATTAAGGCCTCAACTCAATCGACAATCAACAGAAAAGGGTCTTGAGAATCGAAAACCAGTTCACACTATTTAAGAGCAGTGGACGACACCATCACTGTGAGTGTGGCACTCCTTAGGAGCCTCCTTGGTAGCACTAGGCTTAGCAGACTCCGCCTTGGTAGGTGTCTCCTTCTCCTCAGCCTCACCAGTGCATCCCTCACCAGGAGCAGCAATGTCGTAGGCGTAAACGTCAATGGCGAAGTACTGAAGAGCATCACTGTCGATGACGCTCTTGGAAGGGTCGGTCTTGGCGAGTTCGATGGCTTCAGCGTAGTCTTCGGCGAAGTGGTCGACGATACCCTCGCTGATTGTGGGGACGTGGAGGACGCGGTGGAGGAGATCAGTGGCCCAGAAGGTGTTGAGCTTAGATTCGGCGACGGTGTAGCCGAGACCGCAGACGGAGTCGAGACTGCGGCGGATCTCGAAGGAGAGAGGGCAGATGACGGTCTCGGTGGTGGCGTTGTCACCTCGCCAATGGCCAGCCCATTCTACAATTGTTAGTAGATATTCGTACTTAGCTCATGATTTAACTTACGGTCCTGGGTAGCGCAGTTCTTGTCGGGGTCATCGCAACGGAACAGCATACCCGCCTTGTTGGCGTTGATAACACGATCATACCAACCAATAGGCGTAGCAGTAGATCCATTACCAAAGTACTTCTGCTTAAACTCAGACTCATTTCCCCATCGGAGGAGATGATCCTTTGCGTGCTGAGCTAGCTGAACAGTCTCATCCAGAGCATTGACCAACTGGCGACGCAGTGTCGCGTTGCAGGACTGGTGGATGGGATACTCCCTGGCCCAGCCCTCAGACCAGTCGTACACGCTGTTGGCAGCGGTGGTCTGAGGAGCAGACTTTGTGGTGCTGGTCTCTGCGCGGCCGAAGATGGGAGTGGCGGTGGCGGCTCCGAGGAGGAGGGCTACGGCGGTGGTCTTGAACATCATCTTGACGGTTGAGTGTGGATGGAGAGGAGTAGCTCTGGGATTGGCGGATGAGGCTGAGAGGCTGAGGAGACAAGTGTTATGCAGGAGGTATTGGATGGTATTTATACAGCTCTTCTGCGGTCCATCATAGCATCCAGGTTCCCAGATTCTGGGTAGAACCAGCCATTCACTGCTGAAAATCCTTCAGACCCTTGTCTCGGTGTCTATCGTGGGGGCTCGTACAAGGTTTGACGGTTGAACCGGTCGATGCATTAGCAAACAGAGCCCGTCAAGAGATTTTCCAGTGGCGTCATAACCAATCAACCAGCAAATCAGAGCCCAACAGTATTTGGTAGGCTTACTGCTAGCCTCGGTCGTTTCTGTCATGACATGTCTATCCGGGTTCTTGTTCCCACTGCGCGGTAACTATCAAGGTATCTTGGCACTAACAGTCTGTGGATCAGGACCCAACGCTTATTCTCAATTAAGGTAAATAATATGCTTAACCCGCCGCTACAACCTTGTTGGTCAGCTATGCTTAAATCTCTGCGCTCTTGTCCCCCACGGAATATTCGATGATTTCTCTTATGGCGCGTGATCGGTGAGATCGTTTGCATGCATGGTGAGGCATTTTACTCAAGGTCCGGCTCTCGTTCCCCGACGAGTTCCTGCATGGATTGATATTATTTGTGATTCTATACGCTGTTGCCAGTCTATTGACAGCTTTGGACCAGCTGGACTGGACTGGTGGTCGGCGTCGTGGTCGGGGCCCACTATTGGCCAAACCTTGAGGCTTCGAGACCTTCAAAAAGGCTCTCATCAAGTCTAGATTCGGAGTTGAGACGAGAGACTAGATGAGAAATTGGACGGGTTGGGATATACGAGCCTCATTTGGGTTACATATTGCATCTCCGTGTGATTCGCTGGTAACGCCACAACACAATCCCCATAGCTTCAAGTCAGCCGAGCCAACGGGCAGACATGAATCAATAATCATTCAACGTCAAGACCACTACACAGCTCTCACAATATCCTCAATTGTGTAGAACAGCATTATATCCTTTATCTGTCAAAAATAGAATCATTGAAACTATATGCCATCCCGTGCGCTATGCCTTCTCCAGATCACTAGGCCTCGCCCATAACCCCTCCGGCTCAGCACCCTTCGCGACCCTCAACAACTTCCTCTTCTCCCTCTGCTCATTATACGTATCCAACCACTCCTTCGAATGTCCAACCAACGGTTCAATCTCTTCACTAACAAGACTAGAATTCGCCCAGTCCAGTAAATCCCTCACATATTCAATCTCTTCACCATCTCCCGCCAAACTATGAAACTTCCTCCCACGTCCCTTGCTAGCAACGCGCTGGTCATATTCCTGTCGCAGAGACTGAATATCCGGTAAAGACGTCTTTCCAGTGAGTACGCGAGTGAGAACCTGTGCTTGGAAGTCGAACAGAGAAAATGTTGCGGTGTAATATGGTACACCGATGAATGAGAGGGTTGGATCTTCGGTGTAGAATATGTCTTTGTGGAGGTTATGTACCATGTTTCCTTCGGAGGTTATGAGAATATCTCGTGTTGCGTTGTTGGCGGATATGTCATCGCGATGATACTGCGCCAGGAAGGGATATGATGTTAGATAGCCGGTTGCCAAAACAACAGCATCAACATCCTCGAGAATCTCTCCGTTACTCAAAACAACTCGACTCTTCACTCCTCCAGCTTCATCCTTTTCCAACACAAACTTCTCAATCTCTCCAACGTGCTCCACGCTCCCAGGAAACATCGAAGGCGGTAGATCAAAGTCTCCGCCTCTAGTACTCTGAATAACCCTCTTCGCTGTCTCACTAGTTTCACGGCAAACGTCGTACGCCGACGCACCTCCACCAACAACTAACACCGTCTTTCCTTCAAACTGCTCCGGGCGACGATACTGTTTCGTGTGGATAACACCATCGCCGAAGTGAGCTTTCCATTCAGCAAGGCCAGGGGTATCCGGAATGCGAGGCAGGTTATAATGGCCCGTTGCTACCACGACAGCGTCGAATTTCCAATTGCGCTCGATGATGTTTGGTTCGCCATTCCCTTTGAGGAGCGTTATCGTTCGAATATCCCAATGGGGTTCATCGTCGCTCTTTTTGACGTCTTCAACACGCGTATGAAAAACTGTTGCATCGTTGACGCCAAACTCCTTGCTCAAACCCTGGAGATAACTCTGAATAGTTTCATGACCAGTGATATCTTCCGTTCCCTTTGGCCAAGGACCAAGATTGCTGTAGAGCAGACTTGTAGGTACGTTGTTCCGAAGACCGAAATAAGCAGGGCCGGGAGGAGAGAATGCGACGTCGAGATCATTCCTGTCTTTAGTCTCGAGGGGATGAGCAGTGCCTCCGTCTTTGGTACGGTTTGATGAGAATTGTCCTGGGAGTGAAGTCACATAGTCGCCGGCAGAAGGCTTCTCGCTGGGGTAGTCCGTAGTCGCTGCTCTGGGATCGTAGTGCCATACTCCAGATGTGACGCCGGATCGCTCGAATACAGTGACGTCGGCGCCTTCTTTGAGGAGATATGCTGCTGCGCAGATTCCGCTGACTCCGGCGCCGATTACTGCGACTTTGATGTCGGGGCCGAACTTGGTGGACTCTTCGGGCGAAGGTGATCGATCACCGTTGAGGAAAGGACTCATGGTTACAGAATCGCGGAGACTACCATTACAGAAACGCAGGAGGCTAATAGTTGTACCTGAATTATATATAATTTGGAGCAAGTAAAGCAGTCACTTTAGGGCCGAGGGCTGAATATAAAACCCCTCAACACCACTTCATCAACACGGTCTGATCCGGGGCATCCATCGAGTGTTACGACTATCGAGATATCTTGTCCGTTTTTTACTCTCTTATCTTCGTTTACTCAGTATAGCTCATACTGTCTCTTTATTGTGTGCGATTGCTGGCAGTTGACAGGTCGATAAGACCCCAGTATGGAACCGTTGAGCACGCCATATCACGAATTATGTCACAAAGGGTATAGCTCAGCACCGTAACGTTTGGCGTCAATCTCGAAGTTTATTGTGCAATGAGCTACTATTGATAGCTTAGTAATTCTCGATTGATTGATACGATCTCGTGACCATGTGGAGGCTTAAGGCTAAGAACTCTATACATTTAGCCCTTGTAAGTAGTGACTGTAGCCACCGAGCCTCAAGCCTTTTCACAGCTTGGCGGGAGCATCATTGGAACGCTTTAGGAATAATTCTAGAGTGAGCGAGATACCGGCGGTTCCGAGATTTCTAATAGTCTCGGGCCTAATGATGCCGGCGAATAAAGAGGAAGGGATGATTGGTTGGCATACGGATGGCTAGCCGAAGTATGTTCAGCTACTTAGTTTACTACGATATCACCGGCCGACACCTCAGCCCCAGCGCCAAATAGGGCAATCTTTCAGCTCTCCATGATGAATAATATATGGCATGCGTCTGATCATCCAGTCCTGGATATCTATATCGGCAAGGTTAAGTCCTCCTCTCTTCATCAGCCAAGTATCCTATCCGACTTTGCATAGAAACCAGCACCAGCATGCATTATCCATGGGAAGCCTACGAGTCATCATCTGCAAATTGCCAGACCTGCTATGACTTGGACCTCAAGCATATCCCCCAGGCATCTTCTATCATCAAACCCGGCCGTCCACCAGGGCACTTTTCCATGCGACAGGTTCGCTTGAAGGATGTTCTCAAGCTAGGAAAGCACGTCTGGTTCAACTACCCCGGAGCAGCGGAAGCCCAGGGTGAGTGTTTGGCTTGTTGCCTAGTTATCAATGCACTCTGCCACCTCCACTATAATGATGAGATGTTTAATGATCCAGGTACACTGGTCTATATTGATGGGTCTGTGGATGGTTCCATGCCGCTCTGTCTGCGGTTCATGCATGACAAGCTGGACACTGGCGCGCTCTGGATGCAGATTCCCAATACACGCGATAGAAGGGCGAAGCTGGGTCTTCCGGATTTTGGATTGGAGCTTTACACACTTCAAGGTACGCATGTAAGGGAACAGTTATATTTGAGACCATATATGATTAAAGAAGATGCGCCGTGTAGACAACCCAGACAAAGACTTCCCCGCGATCGGCGCTTCTCTGCACGTCAGCGAGAACTTCCGGTCTGTGAACTGCATCGGTACAGTAGTGAATTGGATGAGAGACTGCGTCCAGTGCCATTCATTGTGCCAGTCTGATGGCGAGGAGCCCCTCCCCAAGAGAGTGGTAGACGTTGGACCCCAGGATGGCTCCAGAATACCAGCTCTTTACGTGAGCCAAGGCGCGATCGAACCGTACGCCGCATTGAGCCATTGCTGGGGGAAGAGTAACCTACTCAAGACCACCACAGCTACCCTAGCGTCCAGAATTCATGGCATCGAATGGTCAGAGTTGTCCACCGCGTTCCAAGACGCTATCCTTGTCACTAGAGACATGGGCCTGCGGTATCTTTGGATCGACTCGCTCTGCATCGTGCAGGATGACACAGCTGACTGTGAAGCGCAAGCCATGAGAATGGGAGATATCTATGCTTCAGCTTGCGTCACTATCTCGGCAACTGGCTCGTCTGACGGATCGGGGGGCTTGTTGAGAACACCGGGAACATGGAACTCTGAGGGGTTTCTGCCTGAGTTGGGGAAAAAGTATTTTGCGCGAGTTGAACTCGAGGAGGAGGCATTTTCCAAAGGTACCGTGGAAGCTCGTGACGGCTCGCTTGGATATCCATTGCTCACCAGAGGATGGTGTTTTCAGGAACGTATACTCTCGGCACGGGTGCTACACTATACACCTGGTGGCATCTTCTACGAGTGTAGGACAGGCTCTCGGTGTGAGACACGTCTCGGCTCTGAACCAAGTTTGAAGGCTGTGTATGCGCATGAATTGCAAAAGTCCAAGACGGGGGTACTTGAGGATCGATTGCGTGCGTGGGGAACCATGCTTGAGGACTACACCACCAAGATGCTCACCTTCCAGAAAGACACGCTTCCAGCCTTATCCTCAGTAGCACGACGGTTTGCAGGACAGGGAATGGGCCGATATCTGGCTGGTTTGTGGGAAGAAGGACTTATTTCCAGCCTGCTTTGGGAGTCCAGACTAGATGCAGACCCGGATTTCGGCGTTTTCAGGGGGAATGCCATTGTCGTCTCCAGGCCCGATAACTTTGTGGCCCCGACCTTCTCTTGGGCTTCTCGTGTCGGTCCGATCAAAGCCCTCAACCAAATGACTCAAAATTGGGTACCGTGCGCTTCCATAATGGAGACAGAATGCAAGCCTAGCGGAGCCGACCCATATGGCATGGTCTCGGAGGGGCATGTCAAGATCCGTGGTCACCTGTTAGAAGCCTCTTTTCACTCTAAAGCGTGCACGTTCGGCAGGTGCGCAGATGTTTACAACACGGCATACAGAAACAGAGGTTGGGGTGCGCGACTCGTTGCGGAAAGCCCTGATCCGAAGTGTCACATCGTGATTTCCGGGTTGCCCATGCTCGATATAACTGTAGACAGTGAGCAGGTCGCACGACTTGAAGTGGGTGCAAAGGTGTACTGTTTCCAGTTAGTCGAGTTTCCTGAGCAACAGTTTGGCACTTGGTTCGATGCGATTGAAGACGCTTTCTCTACGCTCCGTGTCTCGGAACGTGGCGGTCCAGCAGAGCGCGAATGGCACGTAGATGTTGGAGATGACGACCATGTCGAAATACAGTATCGTGGTCGGTGGGCTCCTGGATATCCATCTCCTATCCGTCGCCGGAGCGATTCTATGCTAAGTCACAGATACAAAGCCGACATCGAAGCGGGACTACTACCACCTGATGCAGTGCCACCTCGTAGGGAAAGATCCCTGACCCCAGATTACGTTCCAGGCGACTCTCGCGAACTGTCACCGTTGTCCGAATGGGATGACGAGCCTGACGAAGACTCCAATTTGGATAGCTCTAGTGATGATTCCGAGCATGGCCAACGCGAGACGGAGGAACTGGCGTATGAGCCTGACCAAGAACAGTTTAGATT